>CALNXK010000654.1:0-67500 GCA_942486035.1 Porites lobata | reverse complement strand
CAAAAAGGTTATTGTAAAAATGACCTCATAGGGTTGATACAATTTTGGTACTAGTGACCTAGTAGTTAGTACAATTTTTCTAAAGAGATTTTTCCAATTATTGTAATTTTTGATTGCTCAGGTGGGTCAATCAACAACAACAACAACAACAAATTTTATTGAAAATTGGAAAATAACTAATTACATTACTTTCCCACCCGCAAATAGCTTATGAACTAATCGAGGCGGGGGGAGCTGAAGACATATTACAAAACAAGAATTATATATAGATGGACTAGATAACAGTGAAGACACTACAATACAGTAAATAGAGTTTAAACTAACATAAAACAAAAAACAAAAAACAAGGCATGTACATAACGATTACGAAGAGAGGTTAACTAAAGTATTAAATAACTTAATAAGACGGAGACTTCGACATAATCATTTCTGACCGCAAAAAATTTAGTAATAATTCCTTTATTTTTTTTACGAAAAGGACTAACGTTTAAGTATTTTAATCGAATACGGAATAGAGTTCCAAATTTGGGCACCGATTCTCGTGAAAAAGGCATACATTTTATCGGTTCTAGAGAACTTAACATAAAACGAGTCGCTAGAGACAGATCTTGTTCTGTAGTTATGAATCTGACTTGTTTTAACGAACTGATTGAGAATACTAACTGGTGCTGTCTGTCTGTTGATATCATACAATAAATAGCTACAATCTCTGAAAAATATGCTAGGCAGGGGAAGGCAATTTGATTTGAGAAAGAAGGGTACGGGCGTGTTCCTTAGACTTACTGAAGTAAATGAGACGTAAGGCCCGTTTTTGTAGAGTTACGATCTTTCGTTGAAATGTCAAGGCACAATTTCCCCAACCACAAATACCATAAGTCAAGTAAGGGACAATTAATGAGTTGTAAACTGAAAGTAAAACACGACGCGGGACATAATGTCGAATTTTAGCTATAATTCCTATCGACTTGCTGATTTTGTGACAGACAGATTCGATGTGGTATTTCCATGAAAGATTTGAATCAATCATTAAGCCAAGGTATTTTACATAATCTTTCATTTCAAGGTTTGCGTAGGTGTTAGTCACGGAGTCAAAAATTCTAATCCTAGGTATGAAGGGCATATTCTTTTGCCGGGGACGAAAGATTACAAAATTTGATTTTTTTATGTTCAAGGACAGTTTGTTGGCCTTTAGCCATTCGTTGACGTTGCCAAGCTCGCGATTAACAAGTGTTTCGAAGTTCCTTTAGGTTGTTATTTGCAAGTATTATACTAGTATCGTCAGCAAATAGATAAAAGGCAAATAACGAAGAGGACTTGTAAATATCATTGATGTACAGTAGGAATAAGAGTGGTCCGAGGACTGAGCCTTGTGGCACGCCGCACAAGGTCGTTTCAGCCTCAGACACAACATTATTAACTTCCGTAGTTTGCTTCCGATCAGTCAGGTATGATCTGAACCAGGAGTTTATTACACCTCTAATACCATAATTTTCAAGTTTAGCTAACAAAATTTCATGGTTAACAGTATCAAAAGCCTTTTTGAGATCGATGAAAACACCGCACAAAAATTTACCGTTGTCCATGTTTTGGAGAATTGTGTTAACAATATCAAGTACAGCATGCTGAGTACTGTGCTTACTGCGAAAACCGTATTGCTGATCATAGAGAATGTTGCAATCTTTGACAAACTTGGTAACTCTGGAGTACATAAGTTTTTCAAAAATCCTGTTATAAATCGAGAGCAGAGAAATAGGTCGGTAGTTTTCGGCAGCGTGTCATCTTCGTCCTTAAATATCGGGATAATCTTAGCACACTTTAGTTTAGATGGAAAAATCCTGAGCAAATAGACTGATTAAAAATCGTAGCTAGAGGTACGGATATGACCCTTTTTGCTAATTTCAGCAGCCTAACTGGAGATGAGTAGAGACCATGGGCCTTGTTGTCTTGTAAAACTGAAATTTCTAAATTGATATCTTCCGGAATAATAGGATCAAAGAAGAAAGTGCGATTAAGTGGCGGATCTAAATAATCATAGAATGTATTTATGGTCTGAGGAATTTTAGAAGCCAGTTTGCTCCCAACAGTGGCGAAATATTTGTTAAGAATATTGCTTATTTCCTTGGTCACTAGTTGGAACCTCATTCGGGTTTGAGCGAATAGAGTTAGTTGAGTTGCGCTTTTGTTTTTCTTTTTACAGTTTCCAATTAGCTCGTTAATTCCTTTCCAAGTTTGACGATATTACATATGTTGAGATCAAAGAAACTTTGGTAGTAGTTCGCTTTTACTTAATCTCGTAAGATAAATGATTTTATTTCTGTAAAATTTGTATTTGTCACGGTCTGAGGTATAGAAGAGGTTATTCTTTACCCTGATTGATTTTCTTAAACCCGCCGTCAGCCATGGTTTAGCAAGGAATTTTTGTTTACGATTGGATATACTTCTTAAAGGAGCGTGTTTGTTAATTGTCTTGTTGACGCATTTGTAAAACCTGGAAAACGATTGATTGGCATCGATATGTTTGCAAATATTATTCCAATTAATATTCTGCAAGTCGTCAATGAAAGACTTTGCATTGAAGGTAGAATAGTCACGAACCTTAGTTTTGTTGTTTGGAAAGAATGGTTTACAGTGCGACGATAATATGCACATCTGAGAGAAGTGATCTGTTGTATCGGACACGATATTGCCGCTGACTATATTATTCTCAGGATTATTTATGAAAATATTGTCAATTAAAGTTGCTGAATTACCATAGACAAAATTAAAACTACATTCACGATCGCATATACGAGTTTCTGTAACACCAATAATAGTAAAACGGAAATTCATTTCACTTAAAACATGATGTTGAAATTCTTCAAAATTTTTCTTTAAGCTACGTATATTTGTATGTAAAAAGGAGATTTTTGATTGCAACTGTTTGCTGTCAACAAACTGCGCAAAGCTGTGTGGGGAATAATATTTTGAGCGTATTTTGTTTGAGGTGAGATTTATATCAGGATCAATATGTTTATCAAGAGAGTTTAGCTGGAATACACTAAGGTCGTAGAGACTACTGAGAGAATCTAGCAATTTTCTAGAAGGTCGATTATCATCAATTAAACTATTAAACTGTGGGTGGGCAGAAGTCAAGACTTTACAGTTATAATATGGTAATTGCGCCGAGTAAGGTCTTATTCTCGATCGCAAGCACTGTTTCTTTTTGTTTTTGTGAGAAGTCATTTTTATCGTGTACAATAGACATTTTTAGTAAAATCTAACCTTCAATGGCCAATTTACGTTTAAGTTCGTCGAGGTCCGCCATGCTCTTGAGCTTGATTATCCGCGATGTGGAGTCTTTTAAATAAACAAATAACGGGCCCTTTGACCAGCAATATTGATAGTGGAGCTCTTCTTTAACTTTTTAGCCTGGAATAGGACTGCTTGCATTCTTGGTGAAAGATGGTCGTAAATTCTGGCCGAAGACAATGAAGACCCTTCTGGTAGACCAACCGCAGCTGGGGTTACATTGCTAATTTCTTTCCGATGAGACATTAGAGATTCCTTAACCAGCCGTCTCACGAATCTGCAGACTATAGGCTTTGGATTTCCGGCGTTGTTTCTTTGCGGGACACGATGGGCAGTGTCAATATCTTGGATTGATATATTTTCTCCCATTTCTTTAAACAATTTTACACAAAGCTTACTTGTTGTTGAAGCCGCTTCGTCAGAACACACCTCGGGAACACCGACAATTTTAACATTGTATTGAAAGCTATATTCTTGGAATTCATCGATGGCGTTTGCAATGGCGTCCACCCTGGCCTTGACCTGTGAGAGTTGTGAACTTAGTCGTTGCAGCTCTTTGTTGGCAGTGGTTTTGAAGAGAAGAAAGTCATCATATTCCTTGCTTAGGAATTCAAGGCTGTGAGATTTTTCTTTAGCAGAAGGGGCGGCACTGCTGCTTTGTTGTTGAAATAAATCTTTTAGTCTTGAAATCTCCTCCGTTAACGTTGAAACTTTAGATTTGAGATCGTTATTTTCTCTCTTTAGGTTGGCAATAGACTCAGGCATAATGTGACACACGAAACAAGATAACAAAACAAATAGAAAAAGGCAGAAGGAAGACTTAAACATCAGAAATTTACGAAATGTTACGCGGAGCACTTAAACACGCGGCCGTCCATCTTAACCACATCACGTGAGAACCACATCACGTGATTATTTCTGACGGTTGCTTATGAAATCCCAGCCAATTTTCAACACTGCCAGTAGTGTACATAGGTATCCACAAATAAATTTACAGTTATGTGCATATAAGGACAGAAACAAAATGATTACAACCAGTAATTAAAAAACATAACTAAAGTAATGTAGTAGGTTGAGTCTGATCATCCGGGTGAACATAGTCCTGAATAGGACTGTTGTTGTTGACGGTGACTTACATTTTGACAACCTGTGCAGTAGTCATCTTCAGAGTCAAAGTTGACTACCGCACAGGTTGTCAAAATGTCAATCACTGTCAACAACAACAGTCCTCTTCAGCACTACGTTCACCCAGACGATCAAACTCAACCTACTTTTGATATGACTCCTGGCTTCAAACCTTTCACAGTTTTAAAGTAATGTAAGAATCCCAAATAGCTGAAGGCAAACCAGTTGCCGTGGTTATTTAAAAACTTGGTTGAGTTGTTTATCTCAGAACAAATCCAGAACAAATCCCATCAGCAGTCAGCAGTTAGGGTGGGACTTGAACTCAGTTGCTACCTGATTTTAAAGTCCAGTGATCTAACAGTTATTCTAGAATTAAAGCAAAAAAGTAATTTACAATGTATGTTTGTCTTCACCTGAAAATTTTTCTCTCGATTCTCAGCTCCTGGGTTCTAAATCTTACTTTACAGCATACTCCTTAATCTGAGTGGCTACAGGTCATAACCCTCATGTAGTTAACTCTCGCCTTGCAGACACCCCAGTATAATGGACAACCTGATAATACGAACATCAGCTAAATCCCAAGCAAAAATAAATTTCAGATGTTTGACCGAAATAAACTCCTGCTATTACGGACTCTTGCTAACTAGAAGTCCCAACAGTGTCCACCACAAAGGGAGTTGAATGTACATGTAGCACCACAGAAGAACTTATGAAAGTCTCTATTAAATTCATTGTGTTCTTAAATTGTCTTGCAGCCATGCCATGTGGTATATACAGATTTTAGACCAACTCCACTCCAGCATTACATTTATCCTGCTGGTGGTGAAGGACTCTTTCTTGTTCAGGATGAGAAAGTAGGTGACAAAAAAATAGATGCACAAAATATTATTAGACTTATAAACACAACTTTTGCAGTTGCGAAAAGAAAGCCTGAAAAATTTTAGGTTTGAGCACTGGGATTCAAACCCTCACCCAGGGTTCTCAATAGAAGGCGGCACCCGGCGATTGATCGTCGCTTACTTTGGGATTTATAGCTGCTTACTTTGTGTTTAAGTCGCTTTTCTTTGCTTTGTTTTGACACCTCTGGCTTTGCTGAAGAGCCTCCTACTTTATCAGTGATCACCTCCTACTTAAAAAATCTATTGAGAACCCTGCTCACCAGGGGTGACAAACAGCAAGGTGCAAAAATTACCTGACCTGTGTGACAAGCACATGTACTTAGTCTTAACCTCCATAAAGTGCAGGGCTGTCATTAGTTTTTTCAGCAGGCATAGAAAATAAAGATTCAGCCATAGTGTCTTCAGAAATTTTTAGTGTCACCTTACACATGTAAGCTTCTGCTTTCCACTTTTGTCAAGTAACATCAAGTGAGCTTTAATAGCCGTAACATGGGTTACGGGTTACAGCCTTAAATGGCAGCCCTGAACTGTGCCTTAGTGTTCATTTTTTTGTATTTATTAATAATAATATTACATTGTAATAGTTATCGTTTTACTTTTTAGGGAGAGTTTCGTGAAGAAAATTTTCAGAAAGCCATGGCTGTAGTAAGGGAAGGAGGTACCGATCCAGGTTCACAAAGAGGTCGAAAAGGAGGAACTAAAGGTACATATCAATTAATATTACCAATCTAGTTTATAATTGTGCATGATTTTGGCTTTGTTGCTGTTGTACATGTAGTTTTTGTCTGTCACAGTGGTGGTTTCATGTCAGCACAACTGGTAAGGACAGGGCTCTATAATGTGGCAAAGAGTCTGTTGAGCTGAGAACTACAGTAGAGTGCATTCTGTAACCATGACAACCCTGAGAGTGGCATCCACTAAGCCACTGCAGTGATTTTGTTACCTTTGTGCGCTGCGTCCCCCGATACATGAAAATCCCCAAAGACACAAAATAATTCATGGCATGCGACCTGTAGGAAACAAAGAATGATCAATCGCTTTAAAGATTTTTTTGGTAGAATATCGTGTTTGTTTCATTAATTCTTTTTTCAGTGAGTTGTAATAAAGAGTTTTGTCATCTGTCTCCAGATTAACTATCTGGTTACATAAGGGCCCAAGCAGTTTTAGTTAAGAACTCCTTGCTTTTTTTTTACTGGGACTCATTGGTTATGGACTGGGACTCATGATTTTTCACAAGATGAGTCCCAGGACTCACCATAACTATTTGTAATTGAGTAACTGCACTGTCGCCCTCCAAACCAGTGGAAACTTGACCTACTTACATGTGTATTGTATATCTACATAAGGGTTGGGAGGGAGCAAATCATTAAGAAACATGAAGAAGGTAAAGTTGAAATAAACCTCCATTGACTGTTGTCGCTATTTTATCAGAATGAGTCAATTACCTTCCAGCAGTTTGATGCCTGGCCTTAATAGTAAGAGGAATCATAAATATTCCCAATTCAAAGGCACAATATTGTGAATTTGTTTAAAGGAGCTGTGTCACGAAATTCAGCCAAATTAGAAAATTACAAAATGTCCGTTAAATTAAGAGAAACATAAAAATAACCGCTTAAAACTTTAAAGGAAGGTTAAAATAACATACAAGAAACAACAGATGCCACGGATGGGCAAAACTGAAGAAGATTGAAACGGATTGAAATGAGGGTTTTTGAAAACTGTTCAGCCTAACAGTTTTTCAAAGTTGATCCCTGCTGCTTGCAACTTCAAAAATAATGCTCAGGAGACATATTTGTTTGTCTCGATCTCTGACTTTGTCATTTACATGTAATTTCTTTGCTTACTTTAAGTTCCATAGCGACTGAGGGCGAGTAATTGGCTAAATTAAACAAAATGAACTGGCCTGCCGTGACACAGCCCCTTTAACCACCCCAGTTGATCCCAAACAAATAACTATTGGCCAACATTGTTTTGAGTTTAACTTGCAGTGTAGCTTATCGTAAATTTCATGTAGCCATGTGAGGTTACCTGTTTCATAACTGTTAAATTTGATTGCAGGTCCCTCAAACTGTTTCAGAATCGTGAAAATGATTATGGAGAGGAATTTCCAGCCTGTCATTATATTCAGCTTCAGCAAGAAAGAATGTGAAGCCTATGCTCTGCAGATGTCAAAACTGGACTTTAATTCAGGTCAGAAACCAATATCAAAGATCAGCATCTCATTTCTCCTTTTAACATCACCAGTGAATATAAAAAGTGAATATAATTGAATATAAAAGTTGAGAGTCAGAATGAAGGAAACCATCAAGAAAGAATAGATGTAAAAAATTATAGTTACTTTGATAAGCACCTGGGGCAATGGTTCTGCTTTTGTGTAAATTAAATGGTTTGAGCCTAAATTGTAGGGGTTGTTTTATTAATTTTTTTAAGTAATATTTATTATTGGCTCTCAGCCGTTAGCTTACATGTTAAATAATTTATTGGTATTTTATTTGTGGTGTCTTCAAATCTTATTCCTTTTTCCTCATTGTGAATATTTTTAGCTCAAGAAAAGAAATTAGTTGAGGAAGTATTCAACAATGCTATTGATTGTTTGTCAGATGAAGATAAAGCACTTCCTCAGGTTAGAATACATGCAATGCTGGATTATTTTCCATAATATTAACTTAGCTGAATGTTTCTACCAGCATATATACAGGAAAGTCATTAGATAGCTGAAGAGGTCTAATAATTTAAGCTGTCTCGTTTTAGGATTTCATTCAGTTTAAAAGTTAGAACTTCCTTTATTGACAAATAGGGGGAGGGTCTGGTGGGATCTGACTCCCTCCCCTCCCCCATAAAAAAGAGAAAGAACTCATAGTTGGAGAATTAAGCACATGTAGTTGTTTATTTTAGTAAGTGTTACAGAACTCAAACTGTTGTCACTGAAGAATTACATATACAATGTTTTGTGGCTTACAGTGGATTTAAGATTTAAGAAGCAAACAAAGTAGAATTTTACCCGGAAACCACATTCATTTATGTGTAAGTAATGCAATATTCCATTTTATTAATTTTAGGTGGAACATGTTCTGCCACTGTTGAAACGTGGCATTGGTATCCATCATTCTGGGCTGCTCCCTATTTTGAAAGAGACAATTGAAATTCTCTTTTCAGAAGGTTTAATCAAGGTTGGTCAGATTGATTTGCATTCTATATAGTGATGACCTCTGACAATGATCCATATCTAGCATTCAGAGAGCTGATGCTGGTCAATTTCATTGGTTGAGAGCGACGTAAAATTCCGAAAATAAGCCCCAGGGCTTATATTTTTCAAAGGCCCTTTTTGAGGGGCTTATTTTTGGAGGGGCTTATCTATGGAGGGAAATATGCGTCTCAAAATCGATTGGGCTAGCCTTATAGTTGGAAGTAAATTTACTGTTTTTGCTTTGTTTTACTTAGTATTTGCGGGCAATTTTCCAAGTACAAGCTCCAAGGGGGCTTATATTTGGAGGGGCGATTTAACGGAGGGTTTTTTGAGTTACCGGTTTGGGGGGCTTATATTTGGAGGGGCGATTTAACGGAGGGTTTTTTGAGTTACCGGTTTGGGGGGCTTATATTTGGAGGGGCTTATACATGGAGGGGCTTATTTTCGGAATTTTACGGTATGATCAATAAGAGTATAGACCATGAAAATTACTTAATTTGTTTTCTCTTCATCATGCGCACAATTTTCTGAGAAACTTCAATGTAAATGGATGTCATTAACTGACGTTATTGTAGAAAACAATTCAACAACAATTTTGGATGGTTTAACTCTTATCGACCGTAGACATGACATCAAATTGTTCAAAACTTTGCAGTGAAACCACTCGCCTGTGGTTCTTGGTTCCACTTGAGTTTTGAACATGTTGACATCACTTCTATGGTCGATAAGAGTACAGACCATATGTTAATGATATATGAAATAAATCATATATGACCTGTGGAAATGAAATGAAGATGAAGAAATGATCGTCGCAGTGAACACATTTATGCAATTGTTTAAAGAGGCCTGAAAAAAAAAATTCAGGACTTCAATGGGGTTTGAACCCCTGACCTCGCGATTACCGGTGATGCTCTACCAACTGAGCTATGAGGCCACTGACGTTGGGAGCAGGTCAATGGTGGGTTCGTATGTTCCCGTGAAAGAAATGAGTGTTAATGATATGTGAAATAAATCATATATGAACTGCGGAAATGAAATGAAGATGAAGAAATGATCATCGCAGTGAACGGATAGAAAATTGTTGTTGATTTGTTGTTTGGACACAAATCCTTACTGTTCTACACCTTTCCATTTCCAGACCAAGAAAAAAAAACATTTTCAGTTGTTGTTAATCGATGTACAAGTCATGACATGATTATTTCAGGCTTTTTATTAACAAAAAGATTATTTTGTTTTTTTCTTCTGTCAGGCCTTGTTTGCTACAGAAACATTCGCTCTGGGTCTTAACATGCCTGCAAGGACTGTTGTGTTTACAAATGCTCGGAAGTTTGATGGAAAAGATTTCAGATTTGTTAGTACCATTAATTTAACATTTTTGTATGGTCATCGTCATTGTTTTTATCATAATAATTAATATCCAAATTAATGGTGGGTACTTGTAAGAGACTTTTTATGTGCAGTTTCCAGTTTCAGTGAAGTCTTTATAGTGACTTGTGGGAGAGTTTCCTAGCAGCCTCTCTGCTCTCAGCTCTGGGTCTTAACATGCCTACAAGGACCAGTTGTGTGAACAATTGCTTAGAATTTTTAGGAGTGACCCATGACTGGGTGCAATCATTTTATTGCAGCCTTTTGCTGTAGAGGTCTTGGCCTAAGGCCAACCCTGAAGCATCCTGCCCCACACAAGATAAAACCTCTGGCTCCCAAGGCAGATCTGGACTTACTCTATTTTTTTGTTTGGTCTTTAGATAACATCTGGTGAATACATTCAGATGAGTGGCAGAGCAGGAAGACGTGGTATTGATGACAGAGGGATTGTTATTCTTATAGTGGATGAGAAGATGGGACCGGATGTTGGTAAAGGACTCTTAAAGGTATCAGACAAGTACAGAATACTGGTTAACATAATTAATTTTGTGATACTCAACAAGTCATGGAGTGCCCCTCACATATCATGTGAGAATTTGAATTGATCTTTTTAACTTTGTTTTTAGGATTTTACCCACCCATATAATGCTCACTACAAGAATCAGGTGTCAAATCTTGGGACTGAATAGTGGTTTACGTTTTAGTGTTATTGTATGGGCATGTACCAATCATGAATGCAGTCAACAGGCAAAGGTTTAAATGAGTCTTTGCTTTTAAGCTTGATCTGTTATCCTCTAAATTAAAGCTGATCATCAAAGGTTTTCATCAAAGGTTTGAGTGTCAGCAAAAAATAACTTCTTTTTATAATAGTAATAATAATTTATGAAGTTATTGTGTGCGGCTTAACATGAGAATGATCAGCTGCGCATTACAACTACATTACTTTACCAGAAACAAATAAAAGATAATGCATTTAAAAATAAAACCTTAATAAGCATTTTTTTCAATACTTCTTACCAAGACATGAACATCTTTATATGACTGAGCTAATTTGTGTAGAGGTACAAATGTTCCCGGACTGCTAAAGTAGAGTCACTTGCAATACTCTTGAAATCTTTTATCAGACTCTTGCAAAGATAAAATGAGAATTGTAATAACTATGTAAATACTGAAATGGGAGATGAAGGTTCTTTCATTAATGTTCTTTGTTTCCTGACCCAGGGCCAAGCAGATCCTCTTAACAGTGCATTCCATCTGACATATAACATGGTGCTGAATCTGCTACGTGTGGAGGAAGTTAATCCGGAGATCATGTTGGAAAAATCTTTTTACCAGTTTCAAAACTATGCTTCAGTTCCAGGCATGATTGACAGTAAGTGTGTTCAACTGTTTTGAAGATTTTTGAATGGTGGACTTCTTGATTTTAATCTTTATATAATATAATTATAGTATAATTATAGTTTATTTTGGTTCATTAACTTCTTTCCAATGTATTCTTTACTTTCCAGAATGTAACTGACATCTCAGCCAGGGCTTAAGCCCTTTGGTCATATTCCACCTACATCTTACAAAGCACTTGTATTTAAAGCTAAATACATTTATTTAAAGCTAAGCTCATGGTACAACACTTGTTACATCATATCCTAAGGAGTTAGATTACAGAATATCACAATAATTTTTAAGACTCTGGATAACACTGAACTTTATCTTTAAAAATTAATCTCTTACAAGATACTGTAGATCATAGTTACCTACGGGTTGTGTCACAACCTCATAAGATATTACAGTTATGAACTTTCAGAACAGTGAATGCCTTAACATGTACTGTTAACAGCTCACTAAATTAAAGGCTTGGATTTTATATTTATTAGCAAACCAAAATAACCTTTAACTACAAAACACTGAATACTGTCACAAAATACGAAATAACAAATGTCACCATGTACTGCTACCACCATAGGATTTCATGTGTCCTAATCTGAAATTATTTTCCAGAACTAAGAGAACTGGAAGTTAAGAGGGATGCATTTGAGATCCCTAATGAAGAATCCATCACAGCCTACTACAAAATAAGACAACAGCTGAAGAGACTGGGAAATGACATGTTGGTGAGTATCTGATTATTATGTTGTCAGAAATTTGTAAGGGCCTTGCTGAAAGGGAAATCTGTGTGATTTTTTTCTTTTTTCTTTTTTTTCAGAGTTTTATTCACCAACCCAAGTTTTGTCTGCCATTTATGCAGCCTGGACGATTAATTCAGGTAAAAATGATGCAAATTGTTGGAGTGCGTAATGCAAGTGCTGGATACTGTCATTAGTCACGGGATAGTATTCTCATTGATAAACCTGTTCTTTAAAAAAACGTTTAAAAATCTCCAAATCTTTATTATTATACAAGTAAAACCTTCAGTACTTACAGGAACTAAAATGAAATTTAAAAATTAAAAAGTTTCAAAACTTAAAGTACTATCCACATTAATTTGTGTTAATAATACTTGCTTTAATACATCCCATATTATAGGGTAACTACTTTGTTTGGTTACTTAAACGTTTCAAAGATTCTTTCAAGGGGCTGTGTCACGGCAGTCCAGTTCATTTTGTTTAATTTTCCCAATTACTCGCCCTCAATCACTATGGAACTTAAAGTAAGCAAAGAAATTACATGTAAATGACAAAATCAGAAATTCGAGACAAACAAATATGTCTCCTGAGCATTACTTTTTGAAGTTGCAAACAGCAGAGATCAACTTTAACAAACTTTAAGGCTGAACAGTTTTCAAAAACCCTAATTTCAATCCATTTCAATCTGCTTCAGTTTTGCCCATCCGTGGCATCTGTTGTACCTGCTGTGTTATTTTAACCTTCCTTTAAAGTTTTAAGTAGTTATTTTTGTGTTTCTCTTAATTTAACTGGCATTTTGTAATTACCTAATTTGGCTGAATTTCGTGACACAGCTCCTTTAACTCTTAACGTGTTCTATAAATCTGCCATTGCCCTGAAAAGCAATTGCTAATAGTTATTAATTCTTTGCATTTTGTTAATTTACAACGCATACAGTTAGTACTCTTTAGTACCATGCATCTTTTTCACTAAATCCTTCTCTTGTAAGATGGTAAATGATGACAATTTCATATTACATCGCCTTTTCACAGGTTAAAAGTAACAGTGACGACTTTGGCTGGGGTGTGGTACTCAATTTCCAAAAGAAGGCAAATCAAAAGGTAAACAAAAAACTATGCAAATAAGTAAAGAAAAAATTGTCTCTAGGATTGGCAGCCACTTATGGGAGGTGGTTGCTTACAAGAGGTGGTCGCACATGGAGGTTCGACTGCATCATGCAATTAGTGGTCAGGGAATTGAACAGCTAGGAGCACTTTTGGTTCTGTTTTCCCTTTGTTTTCAGTGAAATTGGCTTGGGGTGGGGTGGAATTCCCTGCCTTTGGCCTGGCTGTGGGTGTGGGGAGGGGTGGGTGGTGGGGAATTCCCTGCCTTTGGCCTTAGTGGCAGTCCTTCAAGTAACTGTTACTTCAAACTGCTACTAGGGTTGAAGTTAAAATCTTGATGTTAATTTCTTCTCACTGTCAGTTTATTTCAGTATTAATCGTAAACCTGATAAAATATATAGCTGATTTGGGGTGCTGATGTTTAAAAAAAGTGTTTAAAGTTTGAACGCTTGTTTATAGTGGAAAATGTACTCAACTTATCCAGCTAGTTTGCAAGCACTTCACTCAAATACAAACCCCAACTGGCAAGAGGCAACCAGTCGGCTATTTACAAACGTGGCCGAGGATTTGAACTCAGGATGACCAAAAACAAATCCAGCAAGTCGCCAAAGTGGAACTTGAACTCGGGGCCGCTTGATTGCGAGTCCGACGCGCTGACCACTCAGCCACACTGCCTCATTGTATTTAACCCTTTAAGTCCCGATAGTGACCAACAGCAATTTTCTCCTAACGATATCCATACATTATCATGAGATTAGGTTATGAGAATTAATAAAATGATCAGAGAAAATACTTTGATCTTTTATCAAATTCTCTTAACTAATTCTTAAGGGAAATGTATAGAGATCAGTTTGGAGAATTTGTATTTGGATATTGGGGCTTAAAGGGTTAAGCCTTAAGCCTTCTTCAGGTTAGAGTTTCATTATGCTTGTAATATTGCATTTTAACAGAGTGGTCCAACCCAAGGAGAGACTCTGTTCGTTGTGGAGGCATTACTGAATTGTTCTAGTAAATCTGTCAAGTCAGCTGATGGAGAGACACCTCAGCCCTGCAGACCTGATGAAAAGGGAGAAATGCAGGTTAGATACTGTCAATCATCTTTCACCCGTAAACTCATTCTCTGTTCATTGACCAAAAACTGGATTTTTTAGAATGCTGCAAAACTAATAGTACTACCAAAGAGGTTTCATCTGAATGGTCAACACCACCACCACTAACAACATAACTTTATTGTAAGAATTAACTTAATTTATTATACTGACCTGCAGGTAGCAAAGGCTAATCTAGAAAGGGGGGGGGACAGAAGATCAACTGAGGGTTAGGGTTTAACTGTTTTGAATAAATATTGTTACATAGATAAATTTTCAATTGATATTAATACTTAAAGACAGAGTTAAGGAAAGGATTGCATGAGAGGTTCGAGATAAAAATCAGTTGAAACTTTAAAGACACTGTTAATTATTTAGCCAACGTAGGGTTAAGTCCACAGACTCAAAAGATAGAATCATCCTACAAGACTGTATCATTCACTCTGGCAGTGAAAAGGTTAAACCAACTTGCATCAAAAGGTAGCTCTCACAGTTTTAGATTTTTGTCCTTAAATTATTGGATCAAAAGGTGTCTTTGAAATGTCAAGTAGTCAAACTGACCGTTCACATGAGTAGTATTTTCCAGTTGTACTGTTTATTGCAGTGTACAAGGTTGTTCTAACTATTGAGTCTGTGGATGAAATCTTGTAGTGAGATCATTCAATGAAAGTTACTGAGCAGTACTTTCCTGTTGCACTGTTTATTGTACTGCACAAGGTTGCTCTAACTGTTACACTGTGGATGTAATCCTAAAGTGTGACCATTCCAACAAAAGCTGCCGAGCATTGCTTTCTTGTGGTACTGTTTATTATGCTGTACAAGTTGGTTCTGTACTTTTGGTAAGTCTGCAGGTTAAAACTGCCCTGGGGTGTGACCACTCAAATGAAAAATGCTGAGAAGTATTATCCTTCGGTGCAGCTACTAATGCCATGCGTATATCAAACATTGTTATTTTTTTTATCTTTTTTATATATATTCAGGTGGTCCCCATCCTGTTACATCTTGTTAAAGCCATCAGCAGTGTGAGGTTATACATCCCTAAGGATCTTAGATCACCTGACAGTAGGCAGAGTGTCGGCAAGTCTATCAAGGTCAGCACTTAATATATGTAGTGATCAGATTGAAATTTTCAGGAATCAAGTTGTAGCGGTATTTTTGCGCTATCATACATTCGCCCCATGTTACTCATCCCGATTAGGATTAGGGAATCCGGGAAATTTTTGCGTGTGTAATCTGGAATGCAGGAAATTATTTATTGTGGAATCCAGAATCCAAGTTCCGCTGACAAGGAATCCATAATCCGTTACCTGGAATTCCGAATCCACAGCATGGAATCAAGAATTTGATTATCTTACCTGGAGCGACTATTTATTTATTTTATTTATTCAATGCTGACAGGAAGTAAAGCGTCGCTTTCCAGATGGCTTGCCTTTGCTCGATCCAATAGAAGACATGGGAATCAAAGATGATGGATTGAAAACTGTTATTCGGGTCTGTATTTCTCCTATAGCATTTGAACCCGGCTGACTGCCACAGTCGTCATTGATTGCTGGAGTATGGATAAGTTGCGTGTGTGTGTGTGTTTGTGGAGGGTGGAAGGGATTTGCAATGTTTTGCAACAACAGCGATCGATTGTCATTAAACTGTCAACCAATTTGTGATAACCTTGAGAGTTCATACTTACGAAAGTAATCTCTATTCTGTTGGCCGAGTGTCGTTGAACTGTTGGTCGACTGTCTGTTGTCAGATGGCCAACAGATTTTTGGGGGAGCTGTTTTTTTTACCCTGAAGGTGAGGAGGCAGGGTAAAATATAAAACAATTCTCGTTGGCGTAACTTGGTGAATAGTAGGAGGGGCGGAGAACACCTAAAAAAGACCTTTTGATATTTCATCCATGGTCCTCAAGGACTCACAACAGCGCAGACACGAGAAAAGGGCGACAAGCGCAGAATTTTTTAACTTTTGTCAGCTTTGTCTTATCATATGTTGTTCTTTCTTTGTTTTGCCTACAGAAAATAGAGACCTTAGAACATCGTATGTACACTCATCCCCTACACAAGGATTCCTCATTGGAGTCATTATACAGCTTATGCGAGCAGAAAGCAACAGTGAGTCTTTTTCGTCTGTGTTCGTTATTGTATTATATTCTTTACACTTCTAATGGTGCCTCTTTTTTACCAATGCTTCTGATAGGGTGTTTCGTGTTTGCCAACAATGTTACTGGGGTACTACTTGTTCACCAACATTGTTCATGGAGCGTTACATGTTGGCTACTAATGTTATTAGGGGTGTTAGTTAGTGTTAATGTAGTTTAAACATGTTGTTCAACGATTGTGGTACGGTGCCACGTGTTGGTAAACAGTGTTGGTATTGTGTTACGGGTTGGCAAACAGTGTGGACATGGGATTACCTGGCCTTGCGAAAACTGGCGACATTTTGCGACGCCACTAATGGCTTCCTCGCAAAATGACATTTGCGGGACAAGCGCGGAAATTCCATACTGATGACTACCCAGATCTGAGAAGTGCTTCTGACTGGTTGAGGCAAATTTTCGAATACTGCGTATTGATTATGGTGGAGAATTTTTAGGGCTTGTTATTGAATTTCTTTTTACTCTTATTAGATCAATGCTGAAATCAAGACGGTGAAGAAAGAACTTAAAAGAACGAGAACTGTTTTACAGCTGGACGAACTCAAATGCAGGAAGCGAGTCTTAAGAAGGTATTCATGCAACACGTACCGTAACGTTGTTCTTTTTTCTTGTTATGTTTTAATAAATTCAGTATTTTTGCTTAGACAAGAGCTGAATTGTTGCCTGGCACAGGCTTTACAAGCTGTTTTTCCACTTATAGGCACGCTCATAATCATTACAGTAGATGAGCATAAGGTAAATTTCTGAGGGGTGGGAAGGGAGGGGCTATACAGACCATGGCTAAGAGGGGCCCGGCCTCGAAAGTGTTTCTTTTCATCCCTGCGTGCTTCAGTTTGGCCTTATAAACAGGTGGTGGCTTGATAAAAGCTGATTATAATTATACCTCTTCTGTGTGGTAGGTTGGGTTATGCAACTGCTGCTGATGTTATTGAGTTGAAAGGACGCGTGGCCTGTGAACTTAGCAGGTTGGTCAAAACGTCTTTACAGTGCTAAACTTTAAAATTCAAGATAAAATGTCCATCTCTTTCATTAAAATACTGTGTAGTACATGGTAAAAGAGCTCGTGAAGTAGTTTTACTTTAATGTTCACGCCACAGGACTTTATCCACAGGCTCGAAAGAAAAAATTTACAGGCCTCTTGTACCAAGTGTCTTTTTTAGTAAACTACAGCTACTTGTAAAGAACTCAATAGATAAACTGGTTGAAATTACTCGTATTAAATGACATGTAGTGCTGCTAAGTATCTGTTGTGGTTCAATTTTATCCTTGGTTTTGGGGTATGGTAATGTATGGTAATGAGTTTGAAACAAAGGAAAATAAAATTGAACCACAACATCTACTCGTAGTACTTCACTTACAGTTTGTAACCTCCAGTTTATTCATTGATGTATTTGTTAAACTAAACGGCCAATTTTTTCGCGCTCAGTTAACAATGAAACTTGTTGTATTTTTAATTTGGTACACTTAGGACAACCTTTACTAACCCTGCCTCTTTGTTGGTGTCAAGGGGTGCAGGGCTTATTAGCGGAAAGTATATTTATTTTTTTTTGTATGTGTTTGGTCTGCAGTGGTGACGAGTTGTTGCTCACGGAGATGATCTTCAATGGAGTGTTTAATGATCTCACAGTTCAGCAGTGCGTAGCTCTTCTGAGCTGTTTTGTATTCGAAGAAAAGGTAAACTGTAGAGTGAGCAGGAAAGTTATGTTTAATAGTCCGTGCAATTTGGCTTCTGTCAAATTATTTAAGGCCGTGTATCTTCACTGTGTAACGCATGAAAAAATGTTTGTGGGGAACGTTCTGCTCAACAGATGGCTTTTATTTGTAAATGTCTACGCTTTTGGCTGTCGTCTACAAGGCCAAACGTTTAACCCCTTGAACTATTGTTTTTGGTAGAGCTACTTTTTTTTAACAAGGTTATTTACAAGGTTGCCTTACCGGATTTCTTAACAGTATCCATATGCCCTTAATATTATCTATAGACTCCTCACTTTTTAAATTCATTTTCAAAATAGAGTGATGAGATGCCTAAATTAACTGAAGAGTTGGCCGGTCCTCTTAGACAAATGCAGGTATGGATGTTCCACCTATTCCTCACCACTATCGGTATCCTTTCTTATCAGCTTTATGGTCATCATCGTCATCACCGTCATGGTCA
The DNA here is from genome assembly GCA_942486035.1 of Porites lobata. NCBI lineage: Eukaryota > Metazoa > Cnidaria > Anthozoa > Scleractinia > Poritidae > Porites > Porites lobata. The sequence goes on along the minus strand of CALNXK010000654.1, from coordinate 49,018 downwards.
TCGCTAGTTCCACCACCACCACGGCCATCATGACCGTCATCATCATCAGCATCATCGCCATCATCATCATCATTATCACCGCCACCACCACCACCATCGCCATCTTCATCATTTCCTGATTGCTGTCCTCATAATCACTCTTCTATCTTTGCTATTCTCATAGTGACGCTCCTTTTCTTCCCCTTTTATATTGGCATCATCATCTTTACTATGATCTCCGTCCTCATATTTCGGCTCATTATCCCATCATCGGTAGTCTTTACACTAGAGCCTAAATAAGCTAAGAAATATTTCAAGACAAGTAAATTTTAATTACTTCAAGTAAAATAAAGCTTCACACACAACCGATTCTTTTTTACTTCAGGTCATTTTCCCACGCAACAAAATTAAGATTGATTGACATGTCTCGCCTTTCTCAAAGCTCAAGAAACCGCAAAACCGCAAGTCAGCTAAGTCGGTCGGCCGTCGATAAAACCCGGAACACGGAACATTCCGGAACATGCCGGAACATTCCGGAACATCCCGGAACATCCCGGAACATGAAAAAATAAAAATAATTTTCATGAAAAAAAATATAATAAAATAATAATAATAAAATAATTTTTGTAAAAATTAATAATAACGTAAAATAACAAAAGAAAAACGAAAAATAATCAATTAATCAAGAAAAAGAAACTGATATCCTCTGTGAGTATGAGAAAACAATATTTTGTCGCAACAAATTAAAATTTGTTGGGCGAATGAGGGTTCATGCAAATGACAGTAACGAGTGAAGGTTTGCTTCTAAATTCAAAATATATTAAAATGGGTCGCGAGGAGGGGGGGTTTTTAAGCTTTCCTCACACAGTTACCTGTTGTAATTGTTTGCCGTGAGTTAATTATTTGGCGGTTATCCATTTACGGTTCTGCAATGGTCTGAAATGTACCTGCAGTATTTCATGTCAAGCCAAGTCGGTAAGTACAGGGCTGCAAATAACGGCCGGTCAACGGACAATGTCCGGCCTGATCGTGGACTTGACCGGTCAAACTCCGGTCTTGCCGGTCATTTTGACCGGTCATTTTTGGAGATAAACATTTTATTTTCAATAGAGTTGTCGCTTAATGCTCTATAACGCTGCAATGATTTCTTTTTTCTTTGGCGTTTTTTGCTGCTTTGCACTAAACCCTTCTAAGAAAAAGAACACCGCAATAAATTAATTTCATGTCGTCATGTCATAATGAAACGCAACAAAGTGAATAACAAACTGAGTTAAAAAGTAACGCAACGTTGCAAGTCGAACTGTACTTTCGGCTTTGGTGTAATCAGCAATGTGACCTTCTTCACTTCTTTGGGAATTCGAAGGAATTCAGGCAAATCGATTGCAATTCTCAACAGGTCGTCCCGTGTTTCTCCGGAAATAAATGTTAGCGCATCGATTAATAATAATTTCTTTTATGTCGAACATGAATCTCGTTTGCAGACTCGATTCCAGAATGGTCTGATAAAAATTTAAGCTACTCAAGGGGGAAGGTCGTCGTCTATCGCGGCGCTAGATTCTCGTTCTTGTAAACAACTTTATGCAAATTTCTTTTGACATTTGAGCCCTTCGCGATAAAATGTTGCGCGATGACCCAAATTTATTTATTGACTTCTGATCATCAACACGCTGTTTGTGGAACAAACTTCTCGCCAATGCAAATCAACTTCTTTGCCGAAAATATCAGCGACGATTCTTCTTTGAGAAAGTGACTTTCGATCACGTGCCAGGCAAGGAAAAAGATCAAGTTTCACCGATGTTCATTTCGGAACATCAACGTAAAACAAGCGTGTGCAGATTTTGTAAAATAACCCAATTTTTTGGTTTTTTTTTTTCGTAATTTCTAAAGTTTGCTGAACTGTATGTGTATTCCATTTCCTGAACCTTGGGAGTTTGAAAAGGATTTACACTTCACTTTTTACCTCAAGAGACTTCAGACTCCGCCATGCAATGATACTCAAGGTAGAACGTAACACGAAAACGCGAAAACCGCGGAAAGGAACTCTACAACGTGCGAATGCATTTTTCACCAATTTGCTGTCAAAAATGTGAACGTCAATGTAGTAATAACGATCTATTGCCAGCATAATTGGATATTCCTTAGGCAAAAAAAAAAATTATTAGTATTCATTATTTGACCGGCCAGAATCGGGGTTTGTCCGGGCTAAAGAATATTTGGCCGGTCATCATGACCGGCAACCTGCTGTCCGTTATTTGCAGCCCTGTAAGTAGCTCATTTCAAGCCAACATATAGTCTCCTTATTTATAACCGACATTTGCTTACTTGAGGTGCTTTGCTTTCTTTGAACATGAATTACTTACAGACTAGGCGGCTCTGTGAACTTAAGAAGAGTATAGGGGCTCCTGTCTTTGGATTTTAGTGGACAATACTCACATTCGTAGTAGTTTCCCTGATACTGTTTACAGTCAGCATGATATTTCAGACGTCTCCTCTAGTCGCAGGAGGAGTTTGCGGGGAGACGGCTAAAATTCAGGCCAACTGATAACAGTTAGAAACTACCGCTGCGCTATCACTGCCACTGCAACTATTCACGGTGAATCTGAATCTTTAATTTAATTATCCAAGTCCAAAGCGACAAGCCCCTAAGCTCTTCTTTCGGTCGCAAAGCCGTAAATGGATAATGTTAAACCACATGGCAAACCTTTACAAGAGGTGGCTGTGTGACGAAAGCCTGAAAACCCTCTCCTCGCGACCCATTTTAATATATTTTGAATTAAGAAGCAAGCCTTCACTCATTAGGGTGACCAGGGTGAGTAGGATGACTGGGGACTGTCATTTGAATGGACCCTTACTCGCCCACCGCAAAAAATTCATTGCAACAAAAAATTGTTTTCTTATACTCGGAGATGATACCAGTTTCTTTTTCTTTCTTTCTTGGTTTGTTTCTTTATTTTTCGTTTTTATGTTATGTTATGTTATTTATATTTTGTTATTATAAATTTTTGCAAAAATTGTTTTCTATCTATTGTTCCTTTTATTATTTATTATTATTATTATTATTATTATTATTATTATTATTTAGTTAATTAATCATTTTTTCAAAAAAAAATATTTTAATTTTTTCATGTTCCGGGATGTTCCGGAATGTTCCGGAATGTTCCGGAATGTTCCGGGATGTTCCATGTTCCGGGTTTTATCGACGGCCAAGTCGGTCATAAGGATGGTTTTCAAGTCGCTTGAAACTTTCTTGAATCGTTTCAACTTTCTGACTTTAATGAGATGCAAAGCAAAGTTACTTGAGATTTTACTTAGGCCTTCACACACGAATTTTTGGTTAAGTAAAACTTAGCGGCTCTTAAGTCTTACTTAACAGCCTATTGTAAAGACAACCATCGTCAGTCAATTTCACGTCCTTTTACTTCTCATCTTCCTCCTCGTGCTACTTTTCACCTTCATTATCATCATCATCATCATCAGCCTTTTTGTACTCTCCCTAATCATCCTTATTGTCGCCATCATATTCACCATCGCTTTCATCCTTTCAGTCATTCCTAGTGTCTTGACACTAAAATATGTAAGGTTAACTATGCTATGAAATGTCTTCCTTTCCTGTAGGAGTCAGCCCGTCGTATTGGAAAAGTATCAGAAGAAGCTAAACTTGAGATTGATGTGGAGACCTATGTAGAATCCTTCAGACCTAACATCATGGATGTGGTGTTTGCCTGGGCCAATGGCGCGTCTTTTTCACAAATCTGTAAAATGACTGACGTGTTTGAAGGTAATTACATAGTTTCTGGTTCTTAAATATTTTTCCAGAGCAGGAAAAATGGGATTATAAGATTTAAAGCGAAAAATTACTATTCATCTGATTATAGTTTTGGCTGAAATATGAGGGAAAAACTGGTTATAATTGTCAAAGAACGTATGAGAAAAAGGTAAGAGTGGTTTGACTTACTTGTGCGTGGCAAAGATAACCAAGGTCGACTTGTGGCGCATGGAAAAGGCTTTATCTTGACGTGCCTTTTTAAGTCTCATAATTCATACACGGGCAGTCGGTGTTTTTCTTTTTGATCATTTTAACCTTTTAAACTTTCTGTAAATCACTGTTATATTGACTGAAATCTTCCTGATAAAGTTTATTATTATTAGTGTTATTATTATTAATTATTATTATTGATAATTACTAAAAGATGACCAAAGGTGAATACCCAAACCAGAAACCACTAACTAATAACTGCGACTCTGACGATCAGCTCTTGAATACATTTTCTTTTTGTGTGTTGTAGGAAGTATTATCAGATGTATGCGTCGCTTGGAAGAACTCTTGAGACAAATGTGCCAAGCCTCTAAAGCCATTGGCAACACAGAACTGGAAAATAAATTTGCAGAAGGTGAGAACCAGGCCCTCTTTAAAGCGGCTATGTCACGCGCAGGTTTCAAGTTTGTTTTTGAAAACATCGTCAGCTTAAAGGGACTCTCTCAGGGGGGTATTGCTGTTTTAGGTCAGTTCTGTGCTGAAGTCATTGCTTAGTGTCTTCACCCATACACAAAATGCTCGTGTAGAGTTGTGAAGAAAATATCAAACGGATTTCATCAGGCAGTGCTAACCATAATAAGTTTTTGGTGATACTTGCCGCTATAGGTTTCAATCCATGTCCATCTTTGCTATCCGTTGCAACAAACAAAAAGAAAGATTTTCAATGCCAAAATATAGACTTAAATAACAAAACTGGACCATTGTTGTCCGAATTAAATTGATGAGAAACACGTTTTAGCTGTTTGGAAGATAGCAAGAAGCGTGACTAGCCCTGGTATCGATATTAGTTTGACATTACACGGCTTCATTTCAGTTGTTTATAGTAGACGTTTATAAATTGTGAACCTTAAACATCTTCTAACAAGTTTTCCAACGATGTTTTAGGCATCATCAAAATCAAGAGGGATATTGTGTTCGCAGCCAGTTTGTATCTCTGAGATATGGAGACGAATGGATGATTGGGTGTCCTGTGGACGCTTCTTTCCCGAAGATGGCTTACGGCTTCAGGGCGGAAAAAGATCGGCCAAGACATCTCCGAAGTAGAAACCTCAAGGGTGACTTAAACCGTGGGAACGAAAGCTTCAATAAGACAAACTATGGGCTTTTGTATCTATTGAAGTTCAGGCTTTCGTCTCAATTTTCTCTCTGAGCTGAAGTAGAAACCGACATGGATGACTTCACTTCTTTCCCATGAGGACGAAATCTTCGATGAGACAAACTATTGGCTTTGGTGTCTATGGAAGTTCGGGCGTTTTTGTTTCAAAGTTCTTTCCCGAGCTCATTAGTTCTTTACTTCACTTACTCCAGGAATACTGACTGAATACCATCTAGGGAAGAATTAAACGGTCAGACCTGGTTCCGGGCACTTTTAGTCCGACCTTTGTACATACCTTCTAACTCCTTCTTAGCGGTTTTTTGAACTTCAATTCAAAGGCCGAGATTACCCGGCTCCGGAGGAATTTTCGAACGGCTGAAAAATTGGACTGGACGTCTTGTTCATACGGAGCCGAACAATGTTTTTGACTTTTTTTCACTTGGAACTTACGAACTGGCCTTTTTATTTGTAATAAATCAACCGGCAGAGATAACAGTAATTAGTAAAATCCAACTAATGGTCTATTATCAATGCTGCGTTCTGATTGGTTGAGCTACTACTAGGCCATGTGTTATAGCTTACTAGTAGCGAAAAGCGCGGGCTTTTTGGCGGCAAAAAAGGATTAAAGTCTAGCTTTAACTAGCTAACAATTTTTTTTCTCAATATTTTTGTCCAACTAGTTGGATTTTACTAAAACAATTATTCCCTTCGCCCTCGTGGCGTCTGAGTCAATAGCCCATTCGGCCTTCGGGCTCATGGGCTATTGACTCAGAGCCCATTCGGGCTCGAGGAATAATTGTTAAATATTGTAATCTGCAATAAAATGTTTATGTAAAATAGCTACGTCTGATCTAATCATGGTGAATAAATTGTTGAATTCTGAAATAAGAGGCGACTGTCAAAAAAATTGAGATTATCGTGTCTAACGAATACGCAGAAGTTTGTAGACCGCTATCGTCCACCATAATTGTCTGTTGACGTTCTTTTTTTTATGTCGATAAATTATGAATTTAAAAATGTTTTCAAGCGCTGCGTAGGACATCTAGACCATTAAGCCAAGTTTCTATGATGCAGACTGCGATTGCAGTCTCCTCACGACTCCCCCAAATATGGAGAGCTTGCTCTACGATTGCAGCCTGCGATTGCAGTCTCCTTGCGACACCCCCCAAATATGAAGACCTTGCTCGCACAAATTCGTATTGTTTCATCAAGTGGCACATTTGGGAAGGACTTCCAAAGAGCGCGGTATCATACCATTGGTAAGTTTGTACTCTTTTAGCCCTGTGTGCAAAACTAAAAGAATCTTTAACGGTGTGTCGGTCGGTCGAAATTGGCTGAAGTAAGCCGACAAGGTTAGAAGCAAGGTTGTAGTTGTAGGATTTGACAACGGGAGACAACAGAACAGAACGGGCGGCCGTCTTTATGAACCTTTAGAGGAGAAGAACTATTGGGTGAAATCTTGTTTTAGCTACAGGTTTCTCACTGGATGACTACTCATCGACCTTGATTTATTATGACACATGGTTTATTCAATTTTTGTTCGACTTTGGAGAATACGCTTTACATCATAAAACATTGATATGAATTCTATTTAAACATTGACGCTTTGTACCTGTCATCATTTTTTGTATCTTATCTGGAAAATAGAAGAAATTTGTGCCAAGATTACTGTCTGCCATAAGGAAAAAAGCCAAGCTGAGTGACATAAAGGAGCCACTATCATCGACATCCTGATTTTAAAGGCTCTATGGATTGATGGTTGGTCACCTGCTCTTACTCTTTTTGTATAAGGTGTGAAAAAGTTTGAACCCAGGAGTCATTTCTTAAGTAGGTTGAAAATAATAATAAGGAGAAAAAGGCCAATTTTTAACAAAACCGAGAACTGACCCGTTTGGAAAAATGCCAATTTTTCGACTTTTTCAACATCTTGTTTTTATAGCCTAAAAAGGCGTTTTTTCGTTCTAGAATATCGTAAAAGACAGTTTCCAGGCCTATATTCCCTAAAAAAAAAAATTGGAAAAACGGCCAATTTTGGACCAAAACCATGGGTTAACCCCTTTGGAAAAATGTCAATTTTTCGACTTTTTGAACTTCTTGTTTTTATAGCCTAGAAAGGCGTTATTTCGTTCTAGAATATCGCAAAAGACATTCTCCTGGCCTATATTGCCTAAAAAAAAAAAGTTGCCAAAATGACCATTTTTGGACCAAAACCATGGGTTAACCCCTTTGGAAAAATGTCAATTTTTCGACTTTTTGAACTTCTTGTTTTTATAGCCTAGAAAGGCGTTTTTTCGTTCTAGAATATCGTAAAAGACAGTTTCCTGGCCTATATTCCCTAAAAAAAAAAATTGGAAAAACGACCAATTTTGGACCAAAACCATGGGTTAACCCCTTTGGAAAAATGTCAATTTTTCGACTTTTTGACGTTCTTGTTTTTACAGCCTAGAAAGGCGTTTTTTCGTTCTAGAATATCGCAAAAGACATTCTCCTGGCCTATATTGCCTAAAAAAAAAAGTTCCCAAAATGGCCATTTTTGGACCAAAACCATGGGTTAACCCCTTTGGAAAAATGTCAATTTTTCGACTTTTTGAACTTCTTGTTTTTATAGCCTAGAAAGGCGTTTTTTCGTTCTAGAATATCGTAAAAGACAGTTTCCTGGCCTATATTCCCTAAAAAAAAAAAAATTGGAAAAACGACCAATTTTGGACCAAAACCATGGGTTAACCCCTTTGGAAAAATGTCAATTTTTCGACTTTTTGAACTTCTTGTTTTTATAGCCTAGAAAGGCGTTTTTTTGTTCTAGAATATCGTAAAAGACAGTTTCCTGGCCTATATTCCCTAAAAAAAAAAAAATTGGAAAAACGACCAATTTTGGACCAAAACCATGGGTTAACCCCTTTGGAAAAATGTCAATTTTTCGACTTTTTGAACTTCTTGTTTATATAGCCTAGAAAGGCTTTTTTTCGTTCTTGAATATCGTAAAACACATTTTCCTACCCTATATTGCCTGAAAAAAACAAGTTGCCAAAATGGCCACTTTGGACCAAAACCATGGGTTAACCCCTTTGGAAAAATGTCAATTTTTCGACTTTTTGAACTTCTTGTTTTTATAGCCTAGAAAGGCGTTATTTCGTTCTAGAATATCGCAAAAGACATTCTCCTGGCCTATATTGCCTAAAAAAAAAAAGTTGCCAAAATGGTCATTTTTGGACCAAAACCATGGGTTAACCCCTTTGGAAAAATGTCAATTTTTCGACTTTTTGAAGTTCTTGTTTTTACAGCCTAGAAAGGCGTTTTTTCGTTCTAGAATATCGTAAAAGACATTTTCCTGGCCTATATTGCCTAAAGAAAAAAAGTTGCCAAAATGGCCATTTTTGGACCAAAAGCATGGGTTAACAACCCCTTTGGAAAAATGTCAATTTTTCGACTGTTTGAACTTCTTGTTTTTATAGCCTAGAAAGGCGTTTTTTCGTTCTAGAATATCGTAAAAGACATTTTCCTACCCTATATTGCCTGAAAAAAACAAGTTGCCAAAATGGCCATTTTTGGACCAAAACCATGGGTTAACCCCTTTGGAAAAATATCAATTTTTCGACTTTTTGAACTTCTTGTTTTTATAGCCTAGAAAGGCGTTTTTTCGTTCTAGAATATCTTAAAAGACAGTTTCCTGGCCTATATTCCCTAAAAAAAAAAAATTGGAAAGACGACCAATTTTGGACCAAAACCATGGGTTAACCCCTTCGGAAAAATGTCAATTTTTCGACTTTTTGAACTTCTTGTTTTTATAGCCTAGAAAGGCGTTATTTCGTTCTAGAATATCGCAAAAGACATTCTCCTGGCCTATATTGCCTAAAAAAAAAAAGTTGCCAAAATGGCCATTTTTGGACCAAAACCATGGGTTAACACCTTTGGAAAAATGTCAATTTTTCGACTTTTTGAAGTTCTTGTTTTCACAGCCTAGAAAGGCGTTTTTTCGTTCTAGAATATCGTAAAAGACATTTTCCTGGCCTATATTGCCTAAAGAAAAAAAGTTGCCAAAATGGCCATTTTTGGACCAAAAGCATGGGTTAACCCCTTTGGAAAAATATCAATTTTTCGACTTTTTGAACTTCTTGTTTTTACAGCCTAGAAAGGCGTTTTTTCGTTCTAGAATATCGTAAAAGACATTTTCCTACCCTATATTGCCCTTAAAAAACAAGTTGCCAAAATGGCCATTTTTGGACCAAAACCATGGGTTAACCCCTTTGGAAAAATGTCAATTTTTCGACTTTTTGAACTTCTTGTTTTTATAGCCTAGAAAGGCGTTTTTTCGTTCTAGAATATCGCAAAAGACATTCTCCAGGCCTATATTGCCTAAAAAAAAAAAGTTGCCAAAATGGCCATTTTTGGACCAAAACCATGGGTTAACCCCTTTGGAAAAATATCAATTTTTCGACTTTTTGAACTTGTTGTTTTTATAGCCTAGAAAGGCGTTTTTTCGTTCTAGAATATCGTAAAAGACAGTTTCCTGGCCCATATTCCCTAAAAAAAAAAAATTGGAAAGACGACCAATTTTGGACCAAAACCATGGGTTAACCCCTTTGGAAAAATGTCAATTTTTCGACTTTTTGAACTTCTTGTTTTTATAGCCTAGAAAGGCGTTATTTCGTTCTAGAATATCGCAAAAGACATTCTCCTGGCCTATATTGCCTAAAAAAAAAAAGTTGCCAAAATGGCCATTTTTGGACCAAAACCATGGGTTAACCCCTTTGGAAAAATGTCAATTTTTCGACTTTTTGATGTTCTTGTTTTTACAGCCTAGAAAGGCGTTTTTTCGTTCTAGAATATCGTAAAAGACATTTTCCTGGCCTATATTGCCTAAAGAAAAAAAGTTGCCAAAATGGCCATTTTTGGACCAAAAGCATGGGTTAACCCCTTTGGAAAAATGTCAATTTTTCGACTTTTTCAACTTCTTGTTTTTATAGCCTAGAAAGGCGTTTTTTCGTTCTAGAATATCGTAAAAGACAGTTTCCTGGCCTATATTCCCTAAAAAAAAAAAAAATAGAAAAACGACCAATTTTGGACCAAAACCATGGGTTAACCCCTTTGGAAAAATGTCAATTTTTCGACTTTTTGAACTTCTTGTTTTTATAGCCTAGAAAGGCGTTATTTCGTTCTAGAATATCGCAAAAGACATTCTCCTGGCCTATATTGCCTAAAAAAAAAAAGGTGCCAAAATGGCCATTTTTGGACCAAAACCATGGGTTAACCCCTTTGGAAAAATGTCAATTTTTCGACTTTTTGAACTTCTTGTTTTTATAGCCTAGAAAGGCGTTTTTTCGTTCTAGAATATCGTAAAAGACATTTTCCTGGCCTATATTGCCTAAAAAAAAAAGTTGCCAAAATGGCCATTTTTGGACCAAAACCATGGGTTAACCCCTTTGGAAAAATGTCAATTTTTCGACTTTTTGAACTTCTTGTTTTTACAGCCTAGAAAGGCGTTTTTTCGTTCTAGGATATCGTAAAACACATTTTCCTGACCTATGTTGCCTGAAAAAAAAAAAATTGCCAAAATGGCCATTTTTGGACCAAAACCATGGGTTAACCCCTTTGGAAAAATGTCAATTTTTCGACTTTTTGAAGTTCTTGTTTTTATAGCCTAGAAAGGCTTTTTTTCGTTCTAGAATATCGTAAAAGATATTTTCCTGGCCTATATTGCCTAAAAAAAAAAGTTCCCAAAATGGCCATTTTTGGACCAAAACCATGGGTTAACCCCTTTGGAAAAATGTCAATTTTTCGACTTTTTGAACTTCTTGTTTTTATAGCCTAGAAAGGCGTTTTTTCGTTCTAGAATATCGTAAAAGACATTTTCCTACCCTATATTGCCTGAAAAAAACAAGTTGCCAAAATGGCCATTTTTGGACCAAAACCATGGGTTAACCCCTTTGGAAAAATGTCAATTTTTGGACTTTTTGAAGTTCTTGTTTTTATAGCCTAGAAAGGCTTTTTTTCGTTCTAGAATATCGTAAAAGACATTTTCCTGGCCTATATTGCCTAAAAAAAAAAGTTCCCAAAATGGCCATTTTTGGACCAAAACCATGGGTTAACCCCTTTGGAAAAATGTCAACTTTTCGACTTTTTGAACTTCTTGTTTTTATAGCCTAGAAAGGCCTTTTTTCGTTCTAGAATATCGTAAAAGACATTTTCCTACCCTATATTGCCTGAAAAAAACAAGTTGCCAAAATGGCCATTTTTGGACCAAAACCATGGGTTAACCCCTTTTGGAAAAATGTCAATTTTTGGACTTTTTGAAGTTCTTGTTTTTATAGCCTAGAAAGGCTTTTTTTCGTTCTAGAATATCGTAAAAGACATTTTCCTGGCCTATATTGCCTAAAAAAAAAAAGTTCCCAAAATGGCCATTTTTGGACCAAAACCATGGGTTAACCCCTTTGGAAAAATGTCAATTTTTCGACTTTTTGAACTTCTTGTTTTTACAGCCTAGAAAGGCGTTTTTTCGTTCTAGGATATCGTAAAACACATTTTCCTGACCTATGTTGCCTGAAAAAAAAAAAGTTGCCAAAATGGCCATTTTTGGACCAAAACCATGGGTTAACCCCTTTGGAAAAATGTCAATTTTTCGACTTTTTGAACTTCTTGTTTTTATAGCCTAGAAAGGCGTTTTTTCGTTCTAGAATATCGTAAAAGACATTTTCCTACCCTATATTGCCTGAAAAAAACAAGTTGCCAAAATGGCCATTTTTGGACCAAAACCATGGGTTAACCCCTTTGGAAAAATGTCAATTTTTGGACTTTTTGAAGTTCTAGTTTTTATAGCCTAGAAAGGCTTTTTTTCGTTCTAGAATATCGTAAAAGACATTTTCCTACCCTATATTGCCTGAAAAAAACAAGTTGCCAAAATGGCCATTTTTGGACCAAAACCATGGGTTAACCCCTTTTGGAAAAATGTCAATTTTTGGACTTTTTGAAGTTCTTGTTTTTATAGCCTAGAAAGGCTTTTTTTCGTTCTAGAATATCGTAAAAGACATTTTCCTGGCCTATATTGCCTAAAAAAAAAAAGTTGCCAAAATGGCCATTTTTGGACCAAAACCATGGGTTAACCCCTTTGGAAAAATGTCAATTTTTCGACTTTTTGAACTTCTTGTTTTTACAGCCTAGAAAGGCGTTTTTTCGTTCTAGGATATCGTAAAACACATTTTCCTGACCTATGTTGCCTGAAAAAAAAAAAAGTTGCCAAAATGGCCATTTTTGGACCAAAACCATGGGTTAACCCCTTTGGAAAAATGTCAATTTTTCGACTTTTTGAAGTTCTTGTTTTTATAGCCTAGAAAGGCGTTTTTCCGTTCTAGAATATCGTAAAAGACATTTTCCTAGCCTATATTGCCTAAAAAAAAAAGTTGCAAAAATGGCCATTTTTGGACCAAAACCATGGGTTAACCCCTTTGGAAAAATGTCAATTTTTCGACTTTTTGAACTTCTTGTTTTTATAGCCTAGAAAGGCGTTTTTTCGTTCTAGAATATCGTAAAAGACATTTTCCTACCCTATATTGCCTGAAAAAAACAAGTTGCCAAAATGGCCATTTTTGGACCAAAACCATGGGTTAACCCCTTTGGAAAAATGTCAATTTTTCGACTGTTTGAACTTCTTGTTTTTATAGCCTAGAAAGGCGTTTTTTCGTTCTAGAATATCGCAAAAGACATTCTCCTGGCCTATATTGCCTAAAAAAAAAAAGTTGCCAAAATGGCCATTTTTGGACCAAAACCATGGGTTAACCCCTTTGGAAAAATGTCAATTTCTCGACTTTTTCAACTTCTTGTTATTATAGCCTAGAAAGGCTTTTTTTCGTTCTAGAATATCGTAAAAGACATTTTCCTGGCCTATATTGCCTAAAAAAAAAAGTTGCCAAAATGGCCATTTTTGGACCAAAACCATGGGTTAACCCCTTTGGAAAAATGTCAATTTCTCGACTTTTTGAACTTCTTGTTTTTACAGCCTAGAAAGGCGTTTTTTCGTTCTAGGATATCGTAAAACACATTTTCCTGACCTATATTGCCTGAAAAAAAAAAATTGCCAAAATGGCCATTTTTGGACCAAAACCATGGGTTAACCCCTTTGGAAAAATGTCAATTTTTCGACTTTTTGAACTTCTTGTTTTTATAGCTTAGAAAGGCGTTTTTTGGTTCTAGAATATCGTAAAAGACATTTTCCTACCCTATATTGCCTGAAAAAAACAAGTTGCCAAAATGGCCATTTTTGCACCAAAACCATGGGTTAACCCCTCTGGAAAAATGTCAATTTTTCGACTTTTTGAACTTCTTGTTTTTATAGCCTAGAAAGGCGTTATTTCGTTCTAGAATATCGCAAAAGACATTCTCCTGGCCTATATTGCCTAAAAAAAAAAAGTTGCCAAAATGGCCATTTTTGGACCAAAAGCATGGGTTAACCCCTTTGGAAAAATGTCAATTTTTCGACTTTTCGAACTTCTTGTTTTTACAGCCTAGAAAGGCGTTTTTTCGTTCTAGGATATCGTAAAACACATTTTCCTGACCTATATTGCCTGAAAAAAAAAAATTGCCAAAATGGCCATTTTTGGACCAAAACCATGGGTTAACCCCTTTGGAAAAATGTCAATTTTTCGACTTTTTGAACTTCTTGTTTTTATAGCCTAGAAAGGCGTGTTTTGGTTCTAGAATATCGTAAAAGACATTTTCCTACCCTATATTGCCTGAAAAAAACAAGATGCCAAAATGGCCATTTTTGGACCAAAACCATGGGTTAACCCCTCTGGAAAAATGTCAATTTTTCGACTTTTTGAACTTCTTGCTTTTATAGCCTAGAAAGGCGTTTTTTCGTTCTAGAATATCGCAAAAGACATTCTCTTGGCCTATATTGCCTAAAAAAAAAAAGTTGCCAAAATGGCCATTTTTGGACGAAAACCATAGGTTAACCGCTTTGCAAAAATCTCAATTTTTCGACTTTTTGAACTTCTTGTTTTTATAGCCTAGAAAGGCGTTTTTTGGTTCTAGAATATCGCAAAAGACAGTTTCCTGGCCTATATTCCCTAAAAAAAAAAAGTTGCCAAAATGGCCATTTTTGGACGAAAACCATAGGTTAACCGCTTTGCAAAAATGTCAATTTTTCGACTTTTTGAACTTCTTCTTTTTATACCCTAGAAAGGCGTTTTTTCGTTCTAGAATATCGTAAAAGACAGTTTCCTGGCCTATATTCCCTAAAAAAAAAAATTGGAAAAACGACCAATTTTGGACCAAAACCATGGGTTAACCCCTTTGGAAAAATGTCAATTTTTCGACTTTTTGAACTTCTTGTTTATATAGCCTAGAAAGGCTTTTTTTCGTTCTTGAATATCGTAAAACACATTTTCCTACCCTATATTGCCTGAAAAAAACAAGTTGCCAAAATGGCCATTTTGGACCAAAACCATGGGTTAACCCCTTTGGAAAAATGTCAATTTTTCGACTTTTTGAACTTCTTGTTTTTATAGCGTAGAAAGGCGTTATTTCGTTCTAGAATATCGCAAAAGACATTCTCCTGGCCTATATTGCCTAAAAAAAAAAAAAGTTGCCAAAATGGCCATTTTTGGACCAAAACCATGGGTTAACCCCTTTGGAAAAATGTCAATTTTTCGACTTTTTGAACTTCTTGTTTTTATAGCCTAGAAAGGCTTTTCTCGTTCTAGAATATCGTAAAAGACATTTTCGTGGCCTATATTGCCTAAAAAAAAAAGTTGCCAAAATGGCCATTTTTGGACCAAAACCATGGGTTAACCCCTTTGAAAAAATGTCAATTTTTCGACTTTTCGAACTTCTTGTTTTTACAGCCTAGAAAGGCGTTTTTTCGTTCTAGGATATCGTAAAACACATTTTCCTGACCTATATTGCCTGAAAAAAAAAAATTGCCAAAATGGCCATTTTTGGACCAAAACCATGGGTTAACCCCTTTGGAAAAATGTCAATTTTTCGACTTTTTGAACTTCTTGTTTTTATAGCCTAGAAAGGCGTTTTTTGGTTCTAGAATATCGGAAAAGACATTTTCCTACCCTATATTGCCTGAAAAAAACAAGTTACCAAAATGGCCATTTTTGGACCAAAACCATGGGTTAACCCCTCTGGAAAAATGTCAATTTTTCGACTTTTTGAACTTCTTGTTTTTATAGCCTAGAAAGGCGTTTTTTCGTTCTAGAATATCGCAAAAGACATTCTCCTGGCCTATATTGCCTAAAAAAAAAAAGTTGCCAAAATGGCCATTTTTGGACCAAAACCATAGATTAACCGCTTTGCAAAAATGTCAATTTTTCGACTCTTTGAAGTTCTTGTTTTTACAGCCTAGAAAGGCGTTTTTTCGTTCTAGAATATCGTAAAAGACATTTTCCTGGCCTATATTGCCTAAAGAAAAAAAGTTGCCAAAATGGCCGTTTTTGGACCAAAAGCATGGGTTAACCCCTTTGGAAAAATGTCAATTTTTCGACTTTTTGTACTTCTTGTTTTTATAGCCTAGAAAGGCGTTTTTTCGTTCGAGAATATCGTAAAAGACATTTTCCTACTCTATATTGCCTGAAAAAAACAAGTTGCCAAAATGGCCATTTTTGGAGCAAAACCATGGGTTAACCCCTTTGGAAAAATGTCAATTTTCCGACTGTTTGAACTTCTTGTTTTTATAGCCTAGAAAGGCGTTTTTTCGTTCTAGAATATCGCAAAAGACGTTCTCCTGGCCTATATTGCCTAAAAATAAAAAGTTGCCAAAATGGCCATTTTTGGACCAAAATCATGGGTTAACCCCTTTAGAAAAATATCAATTCTTCGACTTTTTGAACTTGTTGTTTTTATAGCCTAGAAAGGCGTTTTTTTGTTGTAGAATATCGTAAAAGACAGTTTCCTGGCCTATATTCCCTAAAAAAAAAAATTGGAAAAACGACCAATTTTGGACCAAAACCATGGGTTAACCCCTTTGGAAAAATGTCTTTTCGTTCTAGAATATCGCAAAAGACATTCTCCTGTCCTATATTGCCTAAAAAAAAAAAGTTGCCAAAATCGCCATTTTTGGACCAAAACCATGGGTTATCCCCTTTGGAAAAATGTCAATTTTTCGACTTTTCGAACTTCTTGTTTTTACAGCCTAGAAAGGCGTTTTTTCGTTCTAGGATATCGTAAAACACATTTTCCTGACCTATATTGCCTGAAAAAAAAAAATTGCCAAAATGGCCATTTTTGGACCAAAACCATGGGTTAACCCCTTTGGAAAAATGTCAATTTTTCGACTTTTTGAACTTCTTGTTTTTATAGCCTAGAAAGGCGTTTTTTGGTTCTAGAATATCGGAAAAGACATTTTCCTACCCTATATTGCCTGAAAAAAACAAGTTACCAAAATGGCCATTTTTGGACCAAAACCATGGGTTAACCCCTCTGGAAAAATGTCAATTTTTCGACTTTTTGAACTTCTTGTTTTTATAGCCTAGAAAGGCGTTTTTTCGTTCTAGAATATCGCAAAAGACATTCTCCTGGCCTATATTGCCTAAAAAAAAAAAGTTGCCAAAATGGCCATTTTTGGACCAAAACCATAGATTAACCGCTTTGCAAAATGTCAATTTTTCGACTCTTTGAAGTTCTTGTTTTTACAGCCTAGAAAGGCGTTTTTTCGTTCTAGAATATCGTAAAAGACATTTTCCTGGCCTATATTGCCTAAAGAAAAAAAAAGTTGCCAAAATGGCCGTTTTGGACCAAAAGCATGGGTTAACCCCTTTGGAAAAATGTCAATTTTTCGACTTTTTGTACTTCTTGTTTTTATAGCCTAGAAAGGCGTTTTTCGTTCGAGAATATCGTAAAAGACATTTTCCTACTCTATATTGCCTGAAAAAAACAAGTTGCCAAAATGGCCATTTTTGGAGCAAAACCATGGGTTAACCCCTTTGGAAAAATGTCAATTTTCCGACTGTTTGAACTTCTTGTTTTTATAGCCTAGAAAGGCGTTTTTTCGTTCTAGAATATCGCAAAAGACGTTCTCCTGGCCTATATTGCCTAAAAATAAAAAGTTGCCAAAATGGCCATTTTTGGACCAAAATCATGGGTTAACCCCTTTAGAAAAATATCAATTCTTCGACTTTTTGAACTTGTTGTTTTTATAGCCTAGAAAGGCGTTTTTTTGTTGTAGAATATCGTAAAAGACAGTTTCCTGGCCTATATTCCCTAAAAAAAAAAATTGGAAAAACGACCAATTTTGGACCAAAACCATGGGTTAACCCCTTTGGAAAAATGTCTTTTCGTTCTAGAATATCGCAAAAGACATTCTCCTGTCCTATATTGCCTAAAAAAAAAAAGTTGCCAAAATCGCCATTTTTGGACCAAAACCATGGGTTATCCCCTTTGGAAAAATGTCAATTTTTCGACTTTTTGAAGTTCTTGTTTTCACAGCCTAGAAAGGCGTTTTTTCGTTCTAGAATATCGTAAAAGACATTTTCCTGGCCTATATTGCCTAAAGAAAAAAAGTTGCCAAAATGGCCATTTTTGGACCAAAAGCATGGGTTAACCCCTTTGGAAAAATGTCAATTTTTCGACTTTTTGAAGTTCTTGTTTTTATAGCCTAGAAAGGCGTTTTTTCTTTCTAGAATATCGCAAAAGATATTCTCCTGGCCTATATTGCCTAAAAAAAAAAAGTTCCCAAAATGGCCATTTTTGGACCAAAACCATGGGTTAACCCCTTTGGAAAAATGTCAATTTTTCGACTTTTTGAACATCTTGTTTTTATAGCCTAAAAAGGCGTTTTTTCGTTCTAGAATATCGCAAAAGACATTCTCCTGGCCTATATTGCCTAAAAAAAAAAAGTTGCCAAAATGGCCATTTTTCGACCAAAACCATGGGTTAACCCCTTTGGAAAAATGTCAATTTTTCGACTTTTTGAACTTCTTGTTTTTATAGCCTAGAAAGGCGTTATTTCGTTCTACAATATCGCAAAAGACATTCTCCTGGCCTATATTCCCTAAAAAAAAAAAGTTGCAAAAAGGGCCATTTTTGGACCAAAACCATGGGTTAACTAACCCTTTGGAAAAACGTCAATTTTTCGACTTTTTGAACTTCTTGTTTTTATAGGCTAGAAAAGGGTTTTCTCGTTCTAGAATATCGTAAAAGATATTTTCCTGGCCTATATTGCCTAAAAAAAAAAGTTAGAAAAATGGCCATTTTTGGATCAAAACCATGGGTTAAATCCTTTGGAAAAATGTCAATTTTTCGACTTTTTCAACCTCTTGTTTTTATACGCTTAAAAAGCGTTTTCTCGTTCTAGAATATCGTAAAAGACATTTTCCTTGCCTGTATTGCCTAAAAAAAAAAAGTTGCGATAATGGTCATTTTTGGACGAAAACCATGGCTTAACCCCTTTAGAAAAATGTCAATTTTTTTACTTTTTCAACTTCTTGTTTTTAAAGCCTACAAAAGCGTTTTTTCGTTCTACAATATCGTAAAAGATATTTTCCTGGACTATATTGCCTAAAAAAAAGAGTTACAAAAATGGCCATTTTTGGACCAAAATCATGGGTTAACCCCTTTGGAAAAATGTCAATTTTTCGACTTTTTCAACTTGTTGTTTTTATAGGCTAAAAAAGCGTTTTTTCGTTCTAGAATATCGTAAAAGACATTTTCCTGGCCTGTATTGCCTAAAAAAAAAAAGTTGGGAAAATGGTCATTTTTGGACCAAAACCATGGGTTAACCTCTCTGGAAAAATGTCAATTTTTCGACTTTTTGAACTTCTTGTTTTTATAGCCTAGAAAGGCATTTTTTCGTTCTAGAATATCGCAAAAGACATTCTGCTGGCCTATATTGCCTAAAAAAAAAAAGTTGCCAAAATGGCCATTTTTGGTCCAAAACCATAGATTAACCGCTTTGCAAAAATGTCAATTTTTCGACTTTTTGAACTTCTTCTTTTTATACCCAAGAAAGGCGTTTTTTCGTTCTAGAATATCGTAAAAGACATTTTCCTGGCCTATATTGCCTAAAGAAAAAAAGTTGCCAAAATGGCCGTTTTTGGACCAAAAGCATGGGTTAACCCCTTTGGAAAAATGTCAATTTTTCGACTTTTTGTACTTCTTGTTTTTATAGCCTAGAAAGGCGTTTTTTCGTTCTAGAATATCGTAAAAGACATTTTCCTACTCTATATTGCCTGAAAAAAACAAGTTGCAAAAATGGCCATTTTTGGACCAGAACCATGGGTTAACCCCTTTGGAAAAATGTCAATTTTCCGACTGTTTGAACTTCTTGTTTTTATAGCCTAGAAAGGCGTTTTTTCGTTCTAGAATATCGCAAAAGACGTTCTCCTGGCCTATATTGCCTAAAAAAAAAACGGTTGCCAAAATGGCCACTTTTGGACCAAAACCATGGGTTAACCCCTTTAGAAAAATATCAATTCTTCGACTTTTTGAACTTGTTGTTTTTATAGCCTAGAAAGGCGTTTTTTCGTTGTAGAATATCGTAAAAGACAGTTTCCTGGCCTATATTCCCGAAAAAAAAAAATTGGAAAAACGACCAATTTTGGACCAAAACCATGGGTTAACCCCTTTGAAAAAATGTCTTTTCGTTCTAGAATATCGCAAAAGACATTCTCCTGTCCTATATTGCCTAAAAAAAAAAAGTTGCCAAAATCGCCATTTTTGGACCAAAACCATGGGTTAACCCCTTTGGAAAAATGTCAATTTTTCGACTTTTTCAACTTCTTGTTTTTATAGCCTAGAAAGGCGTTTTTTCGTTCTAGAATATCGTAAAAGACATTTTCCTACCCTATATTGCCTGAAAAAAACAAGTTGCCAAAATGGCCATTTTTGGACCAAAAGCATGGGTTAACCTCTATGGAAAAATGTCAATTTTTCGACTTTTTGAAGTTCTTGTTTTTATAGCCTAGAAAGGCGTTTTTTCTTTCTAGAATATCGCAAAAGATATTCTCCTGGCCTATATTGCCTAAAAAAAAAAAGTTGCCAAAATGGCCATTTTTGGACCAAAACCATGGGTTAACCCCTTTGGAAAAATATCAATTTTTTGACTTTTTGAACTTCTTGTTTTTACAGCCCAGAAAGGCGTTTTTTCGTTCTAGAATATCGTAAAAGACAGTTTCCTGGCCTATATTCCCTAAAAAAAAAAAAATTGGAAAAACGACCAATTTTGGACCAAAACCATGGGTTAACCCATTTGGAAAAATGTCAATTTTTCGACTTTTTGAACTTCTTGTTTTTATAGCCTAAAAAGGCGTTTTTTCGTTCTAGAATATCGCAAAAGACATTCTCCTGGCCTATATTGCCTAAAAAAAAAAAGTTGCCAAAATGGCCATTTTTGGACCAAAACCATGGGTCAAAAATGTCAATTTTTCGACTTTTTCAACTTCTTGTTTTTATAGCCTAGAAAGGCGTTTTTTCGTTCTACAATATCGTAAAAGACATTTTCCTACCCTATATTGCCTGAAAAAAACAAGTTGCCAAAATGGCCATTTTGGACCAAAACCATTGGTTAACCCCTTTGGAAAAATGTCAATTTTTCAACTTTTTTAACTTCTTGTTTTTATAGCCTAGAAAGGCGTTATTTCGTTCTAGAATATCGCGAAAGACATTCTCCTGGCCTATATTGCCTAAAAAAAAAAAGTTGCCAAAATGGCCATTTTTGGACCAAAACCATGGGTTAACCCCTTTGGAAAAATGTCAATTTTTCGACTTTTTGAACTTCTTGTCTTTATAGCCTAGAAAGGCGTTTTTTCGTTCTAGAATATCGTAAAAGACATTTTCCTACCCTATATTGCCTGAAAAAAACTAGTTGCCAAAATGGCCATTTTGGACCAAAACCATTGGTTAACCCCTTTGGAAAAATGTCAATTTTTCAACTTTTATAACTTCTTGTTTTTATAGCCTAGAAAGGCGTTATTTCGTTCTAGAATATCGCGAAAGACATTCTCCTGGCCTATATTGCCTAAAAAAAAAAAGTTGCCAAAATGGCCATTTTTGGACCAAAACCATGGGTTAACCCCTTTGGAAAAATGTCAATTTTTCGAGCTTTTGAAGTTCTTGTTTTTACAGCCTAGAAAGGCGTTTTTTGGTTCTAGGATATCGTAAAACACATTTTCCTGACCTATATTGCCTGAAAAAAAAAAAAAATTGCCAAAATGGCCATTTTGGACCAAAACCATGGGTTAACCCCTTTGGAAAAATGTCAATTTTTCGACTTTTTGAACTTCTTGTTTTTATAGCCTAGAAAGGCGTTTTTTGGTTCTAGAATATCGTAAAAGACATTTTCCTACCCTATATTGCCTGAAAAAAACAAGTTGCCAAAATGGCCATTTTTGGACCAAAACCATGGGTTAACCCCTCTGGAAAAATGTCAATTTATCGACTTTTTGAACTTCTTGTTTTTATAGCCTAGAAAGGCGTTTTTTCGTTCTAGAATATCGCAAAAGACATTCTCCTGGCCTATATTGCCTAAAACAAAAAAAGTTGCCAAAATGGCCATTTTTGGACGAAAACCATAGGTTAACCGATTTGCAAAAATCTCAATTTTTCGACTTTTTGAACTTCTTCTTTTTTATAGCCTAGAAAGGCGTTTTTTGGTTCTAGAATATCGTAAAAGAGAGTTTCCTGGCCTATATTCCCTAAAAAAGAAAATTGGAAAAACGACCAATTTTGGACCAAAACCATGGGTTAACCCCTTTGGAAAAATGTCAATTTCTCGACTTTTTGAACTTCTTGTTTTTACAGCCTACAAAGGCGATTTTTCGTTCTAGAATATCGTAAAAGACATTTTCCTACCCTATATTGCCTGAAAAAAACAAGTTGCCAAAATGGCCATTTTTGGACCAAAACCATGGGTTAACCCCTTTGGAAAAATGTCAATTTTTCGACTTTTTGAACTTCTTGTTTTTATAGCCTAGAAAGGCGTTATTTCGTTCTAGAATTTCGCAAAAGACATTCTCCTGGCCTTTATTGCCTAGAAAAAAAAAGTTGCCAAAATGGCCATTTTTGGACCAAAACCATGGGTTAACCCCTTTGGAATAATGTCAATTTTTCGAGTTTTTGAAGTTCTTGTTTTTATAGCCCAGAAAGGCTTTTTTTCGTTCTAGAATATCGTAAAAGACATTTTCCTGGCCTATATTGCCTAAAAAAAAAAGTTGCCAAAATGGCCATTTTTGGACCAAAACCATGGGTTAACCCCTTTGGAAAAATGTCAATTTTTCGACTTTTTGAACTTCTTGTTTTTACAGCCTAGAAAGGCGTTTTTTCGTTCTAGGATATCGTAAAACACATTTTCCTGACCTATATTGCCTGAAAAAAAAAATTGCCAAAATGGCCATTTTTGGACCAAAACCATGGGTTAACCCCTTTGGAAAAATGTCAATTTTTCGACTTTTTGAACTTCTTGTTTTTATAGCCTAGAAAGGCGTTTTTTGGTTCTAGAATATCGTAAAAGACATTTTCCTACCCTATATTGCCTGAAAAAAACAAGTTGCCAAAATGGCCATTTTTGGACCAAAACCATGGGTTAACCCCTCTGGAAAAATGTCAATTTTTCGTCTGTTTGAACTTCTTGTTTTTATAGCCTAGAAAGTCGTTTTTTCGTTCTAGAATATCGCAAAAGACATTCTGCTGGCCTATATTGCCTAAAAAAAAAAAGTTGCCAAAATGGCCATTTTTGGACGAAAACGATAGGGTAACCGCTTTGCAAAAATCTCAATTTTTCGACTTTTTGAACTTCTTCTTTTTATAGCCTAGAAAGGCGTTTTTTCGTTCTAAAATATCGCAAAAGACATTCTGCTGGCCTATATTGCCTGAAAAAAAAAATTGCCAAAATGGCCATTTTTGGACCAAAACCATGGGTTAACCCCTTTGGAAAAATGTCAATTTTTCGACTTTTTGAACTTCTTGTTTTTAGAGCCTACAAAGGCGTTTTTTCGTTCTAGAATATCGTAAAAGACATTTTCCTGGCCTATATTGCCTAAAGAAAAAATGTTGCCAAAATGGCCATTTTTGGACCAGTAGCATGGGTTAACCCCTTTGGAAAAATGTCAATTTTTCGACTTTTTCAACTTCTTGTTTTTATAGCCTAGAAAGGCGTTTTTTCGTTCTAGAATATCGTAAAAGACATTTTCCTACCCTATATTGCCTGAAAAAAACAAGGTGCCAAAATGGCCATTTTTGGACCAAAACCATGGGTCAACCCCTTTGGAAAAATGTCAATTTTACGACTTTTTCAACTTCTTGTTTTTATAGCCTAGACAGGCGTTTTTTCGTTCTACAATATCGTAAAAGACATTCTCCTGGCCTATATTGCCTAAAAAAAAAAAGTTCCCAAAATGGCCATTTTTGGACCAAAACCATGGGTTAACCCCTTTGGAAAAATGTCAATTTTTCGACTTTTTGAACTTCTTGTTTTTACAGCCTACAAAGGCGTTTTTTCGTTCTAGAATATCGTAAAAGACATTTTCCTGGCCTATATTGCCTAAAGAAAAAATGTTGCCAAAATGGCCATTTTTGGACCAGTAGCATGGGTTAACCCCTTTGGAAAAATGTCAATTTTTCGACTTTTTCAACTTCTTGTTTTTATAGCCTAGAAAGGCGTTTTTTCGTTCTAGAATATCGTAAAAGACATTTTCCTACCCTATATTGCCTGAAAAAAACAAGGTGCCAAAATGGCCATTTTTGAACCAAAACCATGGGTTAACCCTTTGGAAAAATGTCAATTTTTCGAGTTTTTGAAGTTCTTGTTTTTATAGCCTAGAAAGGCTTTTTTTCGTTCTAGAATATCGTAAAAGACATTTTCCTGGCCTATATTGCCTAAAAAAAAAAGTTGCCAAAATGGCCATTTTTGGACCAAAACCATGGGTCAACCCCTTTGGAAAAATGTCAATTTTACGACTTTTTCAACTTCTTGTTTTTATAGCCTAGACAGGCGTTTTTTCGTTCTACAATATCGTAAAAGACATTCTCCTGGCCTATATTGCCTAAAAAAAAAAAGTTGCCAAAATGGCCATTTTTGGACCAAAACCATGGGTTAACCCCTTTGGAAAAATGTCAATTTTTCGACTTTTTGAACTTCTTGTTTTTATAGCCTAGAAAGGCGTTTTTTCGTTCTAGAATATCGCAAAAGACATTCTCCTGGCCTATATTCCCTAAAAAAAAAAGTTGCCAAAATGGCCATTTTTGGACCAAAACCATGGGTTAACCCCTTTGGAAAAATGTTAATTTTTCGACTTTTTGAAGTTCTTGTTTTTATAGCCTAGATAGGCGTTTTTTGGTTTTAGAATATCGTAAAAGACATTTTCCTACCCTATATTGCCTGAAAAAAACAAGTTGCCAAAATGGCCATTTTTGGACCAAAACCATGGGTTAACCCCTTTGGAAAAATGTCAATTTTTCGACTGTTTGAACTTCTTGTTTTTATAGCCTAGAAAGTCGTTTTTTCGTTCTAGAATATCACAAAAGACATTCTGCTGGCCTATATTGCCTAAAAAAAAAAAGCTGCCAAAATGGCCATTTTTGGACGAAAACCATAGGTTAACCGCTTTGCAAAAATCTCAATTTTTCGACTTTTTGAACTTCTTCTTTTTATAGCCTAGAAAGGCGTTTTTTCGTTCTAGAATATCGTAAAGGACAGTTTCCTGGCCTATATTTCCTAAAAAAGAAAATTGGAATAACGACCAATTTTGGACCAAAACCATGGGTTAACCCCTTTGGAAAAATGTCAATTTTTCGACTTTTTGAACTTCTTGTTTATATAGCCTAGAAAGGCTTTTTTTCGTTCTTGAATATCGTAAAACACATTTTCCTACCCTATATTGCCTGAAAAAAACAAGTTGCCAAAATGGACATTTTGGACCAAAACCATGGGTTAACCCCTTTGGAAAAATGTCAATTTTTCGACTTTTTGAACTTCTTGTTTTTATAGCGTAGAAAGGCGTTATTTCGTTCTAGAATATCGCAAAAGACATTCTCCTGGCCTATATTGCCTAAAAAAAAAAAAAGTTGCCAAAATGGCCATTTTTGGACCAAAACCATGGGTTAACCCCTTTGGAAAAATATCAATTTTTCGACTTTTTGAACTTCTTGTTTTTATAGCGTAAAAAGGCGTTTTTTCGTTCTAGAATATCGCAAAAGACATTCTCCTGGCCTATATTGCCTAAAAAAAAAAAATTGCCAAAATGGCCATTTTTGGACCAAAACCATGGGTTAACCCCTTTGGAAAAATGTCAATTTTTCGACTTTTTGAACTTCTTGTTTTTATAGCCTAGAAAGGATTTTCTCGTTCTAGAATATCGTAAAAGACATTTTCCTGGCCTATATTGCCTAAAAAAAAAAGTTGCCAAAATGGCCATTTTTGGACCAAAACCATGGGTTAACCCCTTTGAAAAAATTTCAATTTTACGACTTTTCGAACTTCTTGTTTTTACAGCCTAGAAAGGCGTTTTTTCGTTCTAGGATATCGTAAAACACATTTTCCTGACCTATATTGCCTGAAAAAAAAAAATTGCCAAAATGGCCATTTTTGGACCAAAACCATGGGTTAACCCCTTTGGAAAAATGTCAATTTTTCGACTTTTTGAACTTCTTGTTTTTATAGCCTAGAAAGGCGTTTTTTGGTTCTAGAATATCGGAAAAGACATTTTCCTACCCTATATTGCCTGAAAAAAACAAGTTACCAAAATGGCCATTTTTGGACCAAAACCATGGGTTAACCCTCTGGAAAAATGTCAATTTTTCGACTTTTTGAACTTCTTGTTTTTATAGCCTAGAAAGGCGTTTTTTTCGTTCTAGAATATCGCAAAAGACATTCTCCTGGCCTATATTGCCTAAAAAAAAAGTTGCCAAAATGGCCATTTTGGACCAAAACCATAGATTAACCGCTTTGCAAAATGTCAATTTTTCGACTCTTTGAAGTTCTTGTTTTTACAGCCTAGAAAGGCGTTTTTTCGTTCTAGAATATCGTAAAAGACATTTTCCTGGCCTATATTGCCTAAAGAAAAAAAGTTGCCAAAATGGCCGTTTTTGGACCAAAAGCATGGGTTAACCCCTTTGGAAAAATGTCAATTTTTCGACTTTTTCAACTTCTTGTTTTTATAGCCTAGAAAGGCGTTTTTTCGTTCGAGAATATCGTAAAAGACATTTTCCTACTCTATATTGCCTGAAAAAAACAAGTTGCCAAAATGGCCATTTTTGGAGCAAAACCATGGGTTAACCCCTTTGGAAAAATGTCAATTTTCCGACTGTTTGAACTTCTTGTTTTTATAGCCTAGAAAGGCGTTTTTTCGTTCTAGAATATCGCAAAAGACGTTCTTCTGGCCTATATTGCCTAAAAAAAAAAAGTTGCCAAAATGGCCATTTTTGGACCAAAATCATGGGTTAACCCCTTTAGAAAAATATCAATTCTTCGACTTTTTGAACTTGTTGTTTTTATAGCCTAGAAAGGCGTTTTTTTGTTGTAGAATATCGTAAAAGACAGTTTCCTGGCCTATATTCCCTAAAAAGAAAAATTGGAAAAACGACCAATTTTGGATCAAAACCATGGGTTAACCCCTTTGGAAAAATGTCTTTTCGTTCTAGAATATCGCAAAAGACATTCTCCTGTCCTATAATGCCTAAAAAAAAAAAGTTGCCAAAATCGCCATTTTTGGACCAAAACCATGGGTTATCCCCTTTGGAAAAATGTCAATTTTTCGACTTTTTGAAGTTCTTGTTTTCACAGCCTAGAAAGGCGTTTTTTCGTTCTAGAATATCGTAAAAGACATTTTCCTGGCCTATATTGCCTAAAGAAAAAAAGTTGCCAAAATGGCCATTTTTGGACCAAAAGCATGGAAAAATGTCAATTTTTCGACTTTTTGAAGTTCTTGTTTTTATAGCCTAGAAAGGCGTTTTTTCTTTCTAGAATATCGCAAAAGATATTCTCCTGGCCTATATTGCCTAAAAAAAAAAAGTTCCCAAAATGGCCATTTTTGGACCAAAACCATGGGTTAACCCCTTTGGAAAAATATCAATTTTTTGACTTTTTGAACTTCTTGTTTTTACAGCCTAGAAAGGCGTTTTTTCGTTCTAGAATATCGTAAAAGACAGTTTCCTGGCCTATATTCCCTAAAAAAAAAAAATTGGAAAAACGACCAATTTTGGACCAAAACCATGGGTTAACCCCTTTGGAAAAATGTCAATTTTTCGACTTTTTGAACATCTTGATTTATAGCCTAAAAAGGCGTTTTTTCGTTCTAGAATATCGCAAAAGACATTCTCCTGGTCTATATTGCCTAAAAAAAAAAAGTTGCCAAAATGGCCATTTTTCGACCAAAACCATGGGTTAACCCCTTTGGAAAAATGTCAATTTTTCGACTTTTTGAACTTCTTGTTTTTATAGCCTAGAAAGGCGTTATTTCGTTCTACAATATCGCAAAAGACATTCTCCTGGCCTATATTCCCTAAAAAAAAAAAGTTGCCAAAATGGCCATTTTTGGACCAAAACCATGGGTTAACTAACCCCTTTGGAAAAATGTTAATTTTTCGACTTTTTGGACTTCTTGTTTTTATAGCCTAGAAAGGCGTTTTTTCGTTCTACAATATCGCAAAAGACATTCTCCTGGCCTATATTGCCTAAAAAAAAAAAGTTGCCAAAATGGCCATTTTTGGACCAAAACCATGGGTTAACCCCTTTGGAAAAATGTCAATTTTTCGACTTTTTGAACTTCTTGTTTTTATAGCCTAGAAAGGCTTTTCTCGTTCTAGAATATCGTAAAAGACATTTTCCTGGCCTATATTGCCTAAAAAAAAAAGTTGCCAAAATGGCCATTTTTGGACCAAAACCATGGGTTAACCCCTTTGGAAAAATCTCAATTTTTCGACTTTTCGAACTTCTTGTTTTTAAAGCCTAGAAAGGCGTTTTTTCGTTCTAGGATATCCTAAAACACATTTTCCTGACCTATATTGCCTGAAAAAAAAAATTGCCAAAATGGCCATTTTTGGACCAAAACCATGGGGTAACCCCCTTGGAAAAATGTCAATTTTTCGACTTTTTGAACTTCTTGTTTTTATAGCCTAGAAAGGCGTTTTTTGGTTCTAGAATATCGGAAAAGACATTTTCCTACCCTATATTGCCTGAAAAAAACAAGTTGCCAAAATGGCCATTTTTGGACCAAAACCATGGGTTAACCCCTCTGGAAAAATGTCAATTTTTCGACTTTTTGAACTTCTTGTTTTTATAGCCTAGAAAGGCATTTTTTCGTTCTAGAATATCGCAAAAGACATTCTGCTGGCCTATATTGCCTAAAAAAAAAAAGTTGCCAAAATGGCCATTTTTGGTCCAAAACCATAGATTAACCGCTTTGCAAAAATGTCAATTTTTCGACTTTTTGAACTTCTTCTTTTTATACCCAAGAAAGGCGTTTTTTCGTTCTAGAATATCGTAAAAGACATTTTCCTGGCCTATATTGCCTAAAGAAAAAAAGTTGCCAAAATGGCCGTTTTTGGACCAAAAGCATGGGTTAACCCCTTTGGAAAAATGTCAATTTTTCGACTTTTTGTACTTCTTGTTTTTATAGCCTAGAAAGGCGTTTTTTCGTTCTAGAATATCGTAAAAGACATTTTCCTACTCTATATTGGCTGAAAAAAACAAGTTGCAAAAATGGCCATTTTTGGACCAGAACCATGGGTTAACCCCTTTGGAAAAATGTCAATTTTCCGACTGTTTGAACTTCTTGTTTTTATAGCCTAGAAAGGCGTTTTTTCGTTCTAGAATATCGCAAAAGACGTTCTCCTGGCCTATATTGCCTAAAAAAAAAACAGTTGTCAAAATGGCCACTTTTGGACCAAAACCATGGGTTAACCCCTTTAGAAAAATATCAATGCTTCGACTTTTTGAACTTGTTGTTTTTATAGCCTAGAAAGGCGTTTTTTCGTTGTAGAATATCGTAAAAGACAGTTTCCTCGCCTATATTCCCGAAAAAAAAAAATTGGAAAAACGACCAATTTTGGACCAAAACCATGGGTTAACCCCTTTGGAAAAATGTCAATTTTTCGACTTTTTCAACTTCTTGTTTTTATAGCCTAGAAAGGCGTTTTTTCGTTCTAGAATATCGTAAAAGACATTTTCCTACCCTATATTGCCTGAAAAAAACAAGTTGCCAAAATGGCCATTTTTGGACCAAAAGCATGGGTTAACCTCTATGGAAAAATGTCAATTTTTCGACTTTTTGAAGTTCTTGTTTTTATAGCCTAGAAAGGCGTTTTTTCTTTCTAGAATATCGCAAAAGATATTCTCCTGGCCTATATTGCCTAAAAAAAAAAAGTTGCCAAAATGGCCATTTTTGGACCAAAACCATGGGTTAACCCCTTTGGAAAAATATCAATTTTTTGACTTTTTGAACTTCTTGTTTTTACAGCCCAGAAAGGCGTTTTTTCGTTCTAGAATATCGTAAAAGACAGTTTCCTGGCCTATATTCCCTAAAAAAAAAAAAATTGGAAAAACGACCAATTTTGGACCAAAACCATGGGTTAACCCCTTTGGAAAATTGTCAATTTTTCGACTTTTTGAACTTCTTGTTTTTATAGCCTAAAAAGGCGTTTTTTCGTTCTAGAATATCGCAAAAGACATTCTCCTGGCCTATATTGCCTAAAAAAAAAAAGTTGCCAAAATGGCCATTTTTGGACCAAAACCATGGGTTAACCCCTTTGGAAAAATGTCAATTTTTCGACTTTTTCAACTTCTTCTTTTTATAGCCTAGAAAGGCGTTTTTTCGTTCTACAATATCGTAAAAGACATTTTCCTACCCTATATTGCCTGAAAAAAACAAGTTGCCAAAATGGCCATTTTGGACCAAAACCATTGGTTAACCCCTTTGGAAAAATGTCAATTTTTCAACTTTTTTAACTTCTTGTTTTTATAGCCTAGAAAGGCGTTATTTCGTTCTAGAATATCGCGAAAGACATTCTCCTGGCCTATATTGCCTAAAAAAAAAAAGTTGCCAAAATGGCCATTTTTGGACCAAAACCATGGGTTAACCCCTTTGGAAAAATGTCAATTTTTCGAGCTTTTGAAGTTCTTGTTTTTACAGCCTAGAAAGGCGTTTTTTGGTTCTAGGATATCGTAAAACACATTTTCCTGACCTATATTGCCTGAAAAAAAAAAATTGCCAAAATGGCCATTTTTGGACCAAAACCATGGGTTAACCCCTTTGGAAAAATGTCAATTTTTCGACTTTTTGAACTTCTTGTTTTTATAGCCTAGAAAGGCGTTTTTTGGTTCTAGAATATCGTAAAAGACATTTTCCTACCCTATATTGCCTGAAAAAAACAAGTTGCCAAAATGGCCATTTTTGGACCAAAACCATGGGTTAACCCCTCTGGAAAAATGTCAATTTATCGACTGTTTGAACTTCTTGTTTTTATAGCCTAGAAAGGCGTTTTTTCGTTCTAGAATATCGCAAAAGACATTCTCCTGGCCTATATTGCCTAAAACAAAAAAGTTGCCAAAATGGCCATTTTTGGACGAAAACCATAGGTTAACCGCTTTGCAAAAATCTCAATTTTTCGACTTTTTGAACTTCTTCTTTTTATAGCCTAGAAAGGCGTTTTTTGGTTCTAGAATATCGTAAAAGAGAGTTTCCTGGCCTATATTCCCTAAAAAAGAAAATTGGAAAAACGACCAATTTTGGACCAAAACCATGGGTTAACCCCTTTGGAAAAATGTCAATTTCTCGACTTTTTGAACTTCTTGTTTTTACAGCCTACAAAGGCGATTTTTCGTTCTAGAATATCGTAAAAGACATTTTCCTACCCTATATTGCCTGAAAAAAACAAGTTGCCAAAATGGCCATTTTTGGACCAAAACCATGGGTTAACCCCTTTGGAAAAATGTCAATTTTTCGACTTTTTGAACTTCTTGTTTTTATAGCCTAGAAAGGCGTTATTTCGTTCTAGAATTTCGCAAAAGACATTCTCCTGGCCTTTATTGCCTAGAAAAAAAAAGTTGCCAAAATGGCCATTTTGGACCAAAACCATGGGTTAACCCCTTTGAATAATGTCAATTTTTCGAGTTTTTTGAAGTTCTTGTTTTTATAGCCCAGAAAGGCTTTTTTTTTCGTTCTAGAATATCGTAAAAGACATTTTCCTGGCCTATATTGCCTAAAAAAAAAAAAGTTGCCAAAATGGCCATTTTGGACCAAAACCATGGGTTAACCCCCCTTTGGAAAAATGTCAATTTTTCGACTTTTTGAACTTCTTGTTTTACAGCCTAGAAAGGCGTTTTTTCGTTCTAGGATATCGTAAAACACATTTTCCTGACCTATATTGCCTGAAAAAAAAAATTGCCAAAATGGCCATTTTTGGACCAAAACCATGGGTTAACCCCTTTGGAAAAATGTCAATTTTTCGAGTTTTTGAACTTCTTGTTTTTATAGCCTAGAAAGGCGTTTTTTGGTTCTAGAATATCGTAAAAGACATTTTCCTACCCTATATTGCCTGAAAAAAACAAGTTGCCAAAATGGCCATTTTTGGACCAAAACCATGGGTTAACCCCTCTGGAAAAATGTCAATTTTTCGTCTGTTTGAACTTCTTGTTTTTATAGCCTAGAAAGTCGTTTTTTCGTTCTAGAATATCGCAAAAGACATTCTGCTGGCCTATATTGCCTAAAAAAAAAAAGTTGCCAAAATGGCCATTTTTGGACGAAAACCATAGGGTAACCGCTTTGCAAAAATCTCAATTTTTCGACTTTTTGAACTTCTTCTTTTTATAGCCTAGAAAGGCGTTTTCTCGTTCTAGAATATCGTAAAAGACAGTTTGCTGGCCTATATTCCCTAAAAAAGAAAATTGGAAAAACGACCAATTTTGGACCAAAACCATGGGTTAACCCCTTTGGAAAAATGTCAATTTTTCGACTTTTTGAACTTCTTGTTTTTACAGCCTACAAAGGCGTTTTTTCGTTCTAGAATATCGTAAAAGACATTTTCCTGGCCTATATTGCCTAAAGAAAAAAAGTTGCCAAAATGGCCATTTTTGGACCAGTAGCATGGGTTAACCCCTTTGGAAAAATGTCAATTTTTCGACTTTTTGAACTTCTTGTTTTTATAGCCTAGAAAGGCGTTTTTTCGTTCTAGAATATCGTAAAAGACATTTTCCTACCCTATATTGCCTGAAAAAAACAAGGTGCCAAAATGGCCATTTTTGGACCAAAACCATGGGTCAACCCCTTTGGAAAAATGTCAATTTTACGACTTTTTCAACTTCTTGTTTTTATAGCCTAGACAGGCGTTTTTTCGTTCTACAATATCGTAAAAGACATTCTCCTGGCCTATATTGCCTAAAAAAAAAAAGTTGCCAAAATGGCCATTTTTGGACCAAAACCATGGGTTAACCCCTTTGGAAAAATGTCAATTTTTCGACTTTTTGAACTTCTTGTTTTTACAGCCTACAAAGGCGTTTTTTCGTTCTAGAATATCGTAAAAGACATTTTCCTGGCCTATATTGCCTAAAGAAAAAATGTTGCCAAAATGGCCATTTTTGGACCAGTAGCATGGGTTAACCCCTTTGGAAAAATGTCAATTTTTCGACTTTTTCAACTTCTTGTTTTTATAGCCTAGAAAGGCGTTTTTTCGTTCTAGAATATCGTAAAAGACATTTTCCTACCCTATATTGCCTGAAAAAAACAAGGTGCCAAAATGGCCATTTTTGAACCAAAACCATGGGTTAACCCCTTTGGAAAAATGTCAATTTTTCGACTTTTTGTACTTCTTGTTTTTATAGCCTAGAAAGGCTTTTTTTCGTTCTAGAATATCGTAAAAGACATTTTCCTGGCCTATATTGCCTAAAAAAAAAAGTTGCCAAAATGGCCATTTTTGGACCAAAACCATGGGTCAACCCCTTTGGAAAAATGTCAATTTTACGACTTTTTCAACTTCTTGTTTTTATAGCCTAGACAGGCGTTTTTTCGTTCTACAATATCGTAAAAGATATTCTCCTGGCCTATATTGCCTAAAAAAAAAAAGTTGCCAAAATGGCCATTTTTGGACCAAAACCATGGGTCAACCCCTTTGGAAAAATGTCAATTTTACGACTTTTTCAACTTCTTGTTTTTATAGCCTAGACAGGCGTTTTTTCGTTCTACAATATCGTAAAAGATATTCTCCTGGCCTATATTGCCTAAAAAAAAAAAGTTGCCAAAATGGCCATTTTTGGACCAAAACCATGGGTTAACCCCTTTGGAAAAATGTCAATTTTTCGACTTTTTGAACTTCTTGTTTTTATAGCCTAGAAAGGCGTTTTTTCGTTCCAGAATATCGCAAAAGACATTCTCCTGGCCTATATTCCCTAAAAAAAAAAGTTGCCAAAATGGCCATTTTTGGACCAAAACCATGGGTTAACCCCTTTGGAAAAATGTTAATTTTTCGACTTTTTGAAGTTCTTGTTTTTATAGCCTAGAAAGGCGTTTTTTGGTTCTAGAATATCGTAAAAGACATTTTCCTACCCTATATTGCCTGAAAAAAACAAGTTGCCAAAATGGCCATTTTTGGACCAAAACCATGGGTTAACCCCTTTGGAAAAATGTCAATTTTTCGACTTTTTGAACTTCTTGTTTTTATAGCCTAGAAAGTCGTTTTTTCGTTCTAGAATATCACAAAAGACATTCTGCTGGCCTATATTGCCTAAAAAAAAAAAGCTGCCAAAATGGCCATTTTTGGACGAAAACCATAGGTTAACCGCTTTGCAAAAATCTCAATTTTTCGACTTTTTGAACTTCTTCTTTTTATAGCCTAGAAAGGCGTTTTTTCGTTCTAGAATATCGTAAAGGACAGTTTCCTGGCCTATATTTCCTAAAAAAGAAAATTGGAATAACGACCAATTTTGGACCAAAACCATGGGTTAACCCCTTTGGAAAAATGTCAATTTTTCGACTTTTTGAACTTCTTGTTTTTACAGCCTACAAAGGCGTTTTTTCGTTCTAGAATATCGTAAAAGACATTTTCCTGGCCTATATTGCCTAAAGAAAAAATGTTGCCAAAATGGCCATTTTTGGACCAAAAGCATGGGTTAACCCCTTTCGAAAAATGTCAATTTTTCGACTTTTTCAACTTCTTGTTTTTATAGCCTAGAAAGGCGTTTTTTCGTTCTAGAATATCGTAAAAGACATTTTCCTACCCTATATTGCCTGAAAAAAACAAGTTGCCAAAATGGCCATTTTTGAACCAAAACCATGGGTTAACCCCTTTGGAAAAATGTCAATTTTTCGACTTTTTGAACTTCTTTTCTTTATAGCCTAGAAAGGCGTTTTTTCGTTCTAGAATATCGTAAAAAAAATTTTCCTGGCCTATATTGCCTAAAAAAAAAAGTTGCCAAAATGGCCATTTTTGGACCAAAACCATGGGTTAACCCCTTAGGAAAAATGTCAATTCTTCGACTTTTTGAACTTCTTGTTTTTATAGCCTAGAAAGGCGTTTTTTCCATCTAGAATATCGTAAAAGACATTTTCCTACCCTATATTGCCTGAAAAAAACAAGTTGCCAAAATGGCCATTTTTGGACCAAAACCATGGGTTAACCCCTCTGGAAAAATGTCAATTTTTCGACTGTTTGAACTTTTTGTTTTTATAGCCTAGAAAGGCGTTTTTCCGTTCTAGAATATCGCAAAAGACATTCTCCTGGCCTATATTGCCTAAAAAAAAAAAGTTGCCAAAATGGCCATTTTTGGACGAAAATCATAGGTTAACCGCTTTGCAAAAATCTCAATTTTTCGACTTTTTGAACTTTTTCTTTTTATAGCCTAGAAAGGCGTTTTTTGGTTCTAGAATATCGTAAAAGACAGTTTCCAGGCCTATATTCCCTAAAAAAGAAAATTGGAAAAACGACCAATTTTGGACCAAAACCATGGGTTAACCCCTTTGGAAAAATGTCAATTTTTCGACTTTTTGAACTTCTTGTTTTTACAGCCTAAAAAGGCGATTTTTCGTTCTAGAATATCGTAAAAGACATTTTCCTGGCCTATTTTGCCTAAAGAAAAAAAGTTGCCAAAATGGCCATTTTTGGACCAAAAGCATGGGTTAACCCCTTTGGAAAAATGTCAATTTTTCGACTTTTTGAACTTCTTGTTTTTATAGCCTAGAAAGGCGTTTTCTGGTTCTAGAATATCGTAAAAGACATTTTCCTACCCTATATTGCCTGAAAAAAACAAGTTTCCAAAATGGCCATTTTTGGACCAAAACCATTGGTTAACCCCTTTGGAAAAATGTCAATTTTTCGACTTTTTGAACTTCTTGTTTTTATAGCCTAGAAAGGCGTTATTTCGTTCTAGAATATCGCAAAAGACATTCTCCTGGCCGATAGTGCCTAAAAAAAAAAAGTTGCCAAAATGGCCATTTTTGGACCAAAACCATGGGTAAACCGCTTTGGAAAAATGTCAATTTTTCGTGTTTTTGAAGTTCTTGTTTTTATAGCCCAGAAAGGCTTTTTTTCGTTCTAGAATATCGTAAAAGACATTTTCCTGGCCTATATTGCCTAAAAAAAAAAGTTGCCAAAATGGCCATTTTTGGACCAAAACCATGGGTTAACCCCTTTGGAAAAATGTCAATTTTTCGACTTTTTGAACTTCTTGTTTTTACAGCCTAGAAAGGCGTTTTTTCGTTCTAGGATATCGGAAAACACATTTTCCTGACCTATATTGCCTGAAAAAAAAAAATTGCCATAATGGCCATTTTTGGACCAAAACCATGGGTTTTTTCCCTTTGGAAAAATGTCAATTTTCCGACTTTTTGAACTTCTTGTTTTTATAGCCTAGAAAGGCGTTTTTTCGTTCTAGAATATCGTAAAAGACATTTTCCTACCCTATATTGCCTGAAAAAAACAAGTTGCCAAAATGGCCATTTTTGGACCAAAACCATGGGTTAACCCCTTTGGAAAAATGTCAATTTTTCGACTTTTTGAACTTCTTGTTTTTATAGCCTAGAAAGGCGTTTTTTGGTTCTAGAATATTGTAAAAGACATTTTCCTACCCTATATTGCCTGAAAAAAACAAGTTGCCAAAATGGCCATTTTTGGACCAAAACCATGGGTTAATCCCTTTGGAAAAAAGTCAATTTTTCGAGTTTTTAAACTTCTTGTTTTTATACCCTAGAAAGGCGTTTTTTCCTTCTAGAATGTCCTAAAAGACAGTTTCCTGGCCTATATTCCCTAAAAAAAAAAATTGGAAAAACGACCAATTTTGGACCAAAACCATGGGTTAACCCCTTTGGAAAAATGTGAATTATTCGACTTTTTGAACTTGTTGTTTTTATAGCCTAGAAAGGCGTTTTTTCGTTCTAGAATATCGTAAAAGATATTTTCCTGGCCTATATTGCCTAAAAAGAAAAGGTTGCCAAAATGGCCATTTTTGGACCAAAAGCATGGGTTAACCCCTTTGGAAAAATGTCAATTTTTCAACTTTTTGAACTTCTTGTCCTTATAGCCTAGAAAGGCGTTTTTTCGTTCTAGAATATCGCAAAAGACATTCTCCTGGCCTATATTGCCTAGAAAAAAAAAAGTTGCAAAAATGGCCATTTTTGGACCAAAACCATGGGTTCACCCCTCTGGAAAAATGTCAATTTTTTGACTTTTAGAACTTGTTGTTTTTATAGCCTAGAGAGGCGTTTTTTGGTTCTAGAATATCGTACAAGACATTTTCCTACCCTATATTGCCTAAAAAAAAAAAGTTGCCGAAAATGGCCATTTTTGGACCAAAACCATGGGTTAACCCCTTTGGAAAAATTTCAATTTTTCGACTTTTTGAAGTTCTTGTTTTTATAGCCTAGAAAGGCGTTTTTTGGTTCTAGAATATCGTAAAAGACATTTTCCTACCCTATATTGCCTGAAAAAAACAAGTTGCCAAAATGGCCATTTTTGGACCAAAACCATGGGTTAACCCCTTTGGAAAAATGTCAATTTTTCGACTTTTTGAACTTCTTGTTCTTATAGCCTAGAAAGGCGATTTTCGTTCTAGAATATCGCAAAAGACATTCTCCTGGCCTATATTGCCTAAAAAAAAAAAAATGGCAAAATGGCCATTTTTGGACCAAAAGCATGGGTTACCCCTTTGGAAAAATGTCAATTTTACGACTTTTTGAAGTTCTTGTTTTTATAGCCTAGAAAGGCTTTTTTTCGTTCTAGAATATCGTAAAAGACATTTTCCTGGCCTATATTGCCTAAAAAAAGAAGATGCCAAAATGGCCATCTTTGGACCAAAACCATGGGTTAACCCCTTTGGAAAAATGTCAATTTTTCGACTTTTTGAACTTCTTCTTTTTACAGCTTAGAAAGGCGTTTTTTCGTTCTAGAATATCGTAAAACACATTTTCCTGAACTATATTGCCTGAAAAAAAAATTTGCCAAAATGGCCATTTTTGGACCAAAACCATGGGTTAACCCCTTTGGAAAAATGTCAATTTCTCGACTTTTTGAAGTTCTTCTTTTTATAGCCTAGAAAGGTGTCTTTTGGTTCTAGAATATCGTAAAAGACATTTTCCTACCCTATATTGCCTGAAAAAAACAAGTTGCCAAAATGGCCATTTTTGGACCAAAACCATGGGTTAACCCCTTTGGAAAAAAGTCAATTTTTTGAGTTTTTAAACTTCTTGTTTTTATAGCCTAGAAAGGCGTTTTTTCGTTCTAGAATGTCCTAAAAGACAGTTTCCTGGCCTATATTCCCTAAAAAAAAAAAATTGGAAAAACGACCAATATTGGACCAAAACCATGGGTTAACCCCTTTGAAAAAATGTGAATTATTCGACTTTTTGAACTTCTTGTTTTTATAGCCTAGAAAGGCGTTTTTTCGTTCTAGAATATCGTAAAAGACATTTTCCTGGCCTATATTGCCTAAAAAAAAAAGGGGGCCAAAGAGGCCATTTTTGGACCAAAAGGATGGGTTAACCCCTTTGGAAAAATGTCAATTTTTCGACTTTTTGAACTTCTTGTTATTATAGCCTAGAAAGGCGTTTTTTCGTTCTAGAATATCGCAAAAGACATTCTCCTGGCCTATAATACCTAAAAAAAAAAAGTTGCCAAAATGGCCATTTTTGGACCAAAACCATGGGTTAACCCCTTTGGAAAAATGTCAATTTTTCGACTTTTTGAACTCCCTGTTTTTATAGCCTAGAAAGGCGTTTTTTAGTTCTAAAAAATCGTAAAAGACATTTTCCTGGCCTATATTGCCTAAAAAAAAAAATTTGCCAAAATGGCCATTTTTGGACCAAAAGCATGGGTTAACCCCTTTGGAAAAATGTCAGTTTTTTCGACTTTTTGAACTTCTTGTTTTTGATAGCCTAGAAAGGCGTTTTTTCGTTCAAGAATATCGCAAAAGACATTCTCCTGGCCTATATTGCCTAAAAAAAAACAGGTTGGCAAAATGGCCATTTTTGGACCAAAACCATGGGTTAACCCCTTTGGAAAAAAGTCAATTTTTCGACTTTTTGAACTTCTTGTTTTTATAGCCTAGAAGGGCGTTTTTTCGTTCTAGAATATCGTAAAAGACAGTTTCCTTTCCTATATTCCCTAAAAAAAAAAATTGGAAAAACGACCAATTTTGGACCAAAACCATGGGTTAACCCCTTTGGAAAAATGTCAATTTTTCGACTTTTTGAACTTCTTGTTTTTATAGCCTAGAAAGGCGTTTTTTCGTTCTAGAATATCGCAAAAGACATTCTCCTGGGCTATATTGCCTAAAAAAAAAAAGTTGCCAAAATGGCCATTTTTGGACCAAAACCATGGGTTAACTCCTTTGGAAAAATGTCAATTTTTCGACTTTTTGAACTTCTTATTTTTATAGCCTAGAAAGGCGTTTTTTCGTTCTAGAATATCGTAAAAGACAGTTTCCTTTCCTATATTCTCTA
The DNA here is from genome assembly GCA_942486035.1 of Porites lobata. NCBI lineage: Eukaryota > Metazoa > Cnidaria > Anthozoa > Scleractinia > Poritidae > Porites > Porites lobata. The sequence goes on along the minus strand of CALNXK010000654.1, from coordinate 10,056 downwards.
AAAAAAAAAATTGGAAAAACGACCAATTTTGGACCAAAACCATGGGTTAACCCCTTTTGAAAAATGTCAATTTTTTGGACTTTTTGAAGTTCTTGTTTTTATAGCCTAGAAAGGCGTTTTTTCGTTCTAGAATATCGTAAAACACATTTTCCTGAACTATATTGCCTGAAAAAAAAAATTGCCAAAATGGCCATTTTTGCCCCAAAACCATGGGTTAACCCCTTTGGAAAAATGTCAATTTTTCGACTTTTTCAACTTCTTGTTTTTATAGCCTAGAAAGGCGTTTTTTGGTTCTAGAATATCGTAAAAGGCAGTTTCCTGGCCTATATTCCCTAAAAAAAAAATTGGAAAAACGACCAATTTTGGACCAAAACCATGGGTTAACCCCTTTGGAAAAATGTCAATTTTTTGACTTTTTGAATTTCTTGTTTTTATAACCTAGAAAGGCGTTTTTTCGTTCTGGAATATCGTAAAAGACATATTCCTGGCCTATATTGCCTAAAAAAAAAAGTTGCAAAAATGGCCATTTTTGGACCAAAAGCATGGGTTAACCCCTTTGGAAAAATGTCAATTTTTCGACTTTTTGAAGTTCTTGTTTTTATAGCCTAGAAAGGCGTTTTTTCGTTCTAGAATATCGTAAAAGACATTTTCCTACCCTATATTGCCTGAAAAAAACAAGTTGCCAAAATGGCCATTTTTGGAGCAAAACCATGGGTTAACCCCTTTGTTAAAATGTCAATTTTTCGACTCTTTGAACTTCCGGTTCTTATAGCCTAGAAAGGCGATTTTTGTTCTAGAATATCGCAAAAGACATTCTCCTGGCCTATATTGCCTAAAAAAAACAAGTTGCCAAAATGGCCATTTTTGGACCAAAAGCATGGGTTAACCCCTTTGGAAAAATGTCAATTTTTCGACTTTTTAAACTTCTTGATTTTATAGCCTAGAAAGGCGTTTTTTGGTTTTAGAATATCGTAAAAGACAGTTTCCTGGCCTATATTCCGTAAAAAAAAAAATTGGAAAAACGACCAATTTTAAACCAAAACCATGGGTTAACCCCTTTGGAAAATTGTCTATTTTTCGACTTTTTGAATTTCTAGTTTTTATAGCCTTGAAAGGCGTTTTTTCGTTCTGGAATATCGTAAAAGACATATTCCTGGCCTATATTGCCTAAAAAAAAAAGTTGCCAAAATGGCCATTTTTGGACCAAAAGCATGGGTTAACCCCTTTGGAAAAATGTCAATTTTTCGACTTTTTGAACTTCTTGTTTTTATAGCCTAGAAAGGCGTTTTTTCGTTCTAGAATATCGTAAAAGACATTTTCCTACCCTATATTGCCTGAAAAAAACAAGTTGCCAAAATGGCCATTTTTGGAGCAAAACCATGTGTTAACCCCTATGGAAAAATGTCAATTTTTCGACTTTTTGAACTTCTTGTTTTTACAGCCTAGTAAGGCGTTTTTTCGTTCTAGAATATCGTAAAACACATTTTCCTGAACTTTATTGCCTGAAAAAAAAAAATGTTAAAACGGCTATTTTTGGACCAAAATCATGGGTTAACCCCTTTGGAAAAATGTCAATTTCTCGACTTTTTGAAGTTCTTGTTTTTATAACTTTTGAAAGGCGTCTTTTGGTTCTAGAATATCGTAAAAGACATTTTCCTACCCTATATTGCCTGAAAAAAACAAGTCGCCAAAATGGCCATTTTTGGACCAAAACCATGGGTTAACCCCTTTGGAAAAATGTCAATTTTTCGTCTATTTGAAGTTCTTGTTTTTATAGCCTAGAAAGCCGTTTTTTGGTTCTAGAATATCGTAAAAGACATTTTCCTACCCTATATTGCCTGAAAAGAACAAGTTGCCAAAATGGCCATTTTTGGACCAAAACCATGGGTTAACCCCTTTGGAAAAAAGTCAATATTTCGAGTTTTTGAACTTCTCGTTTTTATAGCCTAGAAAGGCGTTTTTTCGTTCTAGAATGTCCTAAAAGACAGTTTCCTGGCCTATATTCTCTAAAAAAAAAAATTGGAAAAACGACCAATTTTGGACCAAAACCATGGGTTAACCCCTTTGGAAAAATGTGAATTATTCGACTTTTTGAACTTGTTGTTTTTATAGCCTAGAAAGGCGTTTTTTCGTTCTAGAATATCGTAAAAGATATTTTCCTGGCCTATATTGCCTAAAAAAAAAAGGTTCCCAAAATGGCCATTTTTGGACCAAAAGCATGGGTTAACTCCTTTGCAAAAATGTCAATTTTTCGACTTTTTGAACTTCTTGTTCTTATAGCCTAGAAAGGCGTTTTTTCGTTCTAGAATATCGCAAAAGACATTCTCCTGGCCTTTATTACCTAAAAAAAACAAGTTGCCAAAATGGCCATTTTTGGACCAAAACCATGGGTTAACCCCTTTGCAAAAATTTCAATTTTTCGACTTTTTGAACTCCTTGTTTTTATAGCCTAGAAAGGCGTTTTTTCGTTCTAGAATATCGTAAAAGACAGTTTCCTGGCCTATATTCGCTAAAAAAAAAAATTGGAAAAACGACCAATTTTGGACCAAAACCATGGATTAACCCCTTTGGAAAAATGTCAATTTTTCGACTTTTTGAACTTCTCGTTTATATAGCCTAGAAAGGCGTTTTTTCGTTCTAGAATATCGTAAAAGACATTTTCCTACCCTATATTGCCTGAAAAAAACAAGTTGCCAAAATGGAGATTTTGGACTAAAACCATGGGTTAACCCCTTTGGAAAAATCTCAATTTTTCGACCTTTTGAACTTCTTGTTTTTATAGCCTAGAAAGGCGTTATTTCGTTCTAGAATATCCCAAAAGACATTCTCCTGGCCTATATTGCCTAAAAAAAACAAGTTGCCAAAATGGCCATTTTTGAACCAAAACCATGGGTTAACCCCTTGGAAAAATGTCAATTTTTCGACTTTTTGAAGTTCTTGTTTTTATAGCCTAGAAAGTCGTCTTTTGTTTCTAGAATATCGTAAAAGACATTTTCCTACCCTATATTGCCTGAAAAAAACAAGTTGCCAAAATGGCCATTTTTGGACCAAAACCATAGGTTAACCCCTTTGGAAAAAAGTCAATTTTTCGAGTTTTTGAACTGCTTGTTTTCATAGCCTAGAAAGGCGTTTTTTCGTTCTAGAATATGGTAAGAGACATTTTCCTGGCCTATATTGCCTAAAAAAAAAAAGTTGCCAAAATGGCCATTTTTGGACCAAAAGCATGGTTTAACCCCTTTGGAAAAATGTCAATTTATCGAATTTTTGAAGTTCTTGTTTTTATAGCCTAGAAAGGCGTTTTTTCGTTCTAGAATATCGTAAAAGACAGTTTCCTGGCCTATATTCCCTAAAAAAAAAAATTGGAAAAACGACCAATTTTGGACCAAAACCATGGGTTAACCTCTTTGGAAAAATGTCAATTTTGCGACTTTTTGAACTTTTTGTTTATATAGCCTAGAAAGGCCTTTTTTCGTTCTAGAATATCGTAAAAGACATTTTCCTACCCAATTTTGCCAAAAAAAAACAAGTTGCCAAAATGGCCATTTTGGACAAAAACCATGGGTTAACCCCTTTGGAAAAATGTCAGTTTTTCGACTTTTTGAACTTCTTGTTTTTATAGCCTAGAAAGGCGTTATTTTGTTCTAGAATATCGGAAAAGACATTCTCCTGGCCTATATTGCCTACAAAAAAAAGTTGCCAAAATGGCCATTTTTGGATCTAAAGCTTGGGCTAACCCCTTTGGAAAAATGTCAATTTTTCGATTTTTGAAGTTCTTGTTTTTATAGCCTAGAAAGGCGTTTTTTGGTTCTAGAATATCGTAAAAGACATTTTCCTACCATATATTGCCTGAAAAAAACAAGTTGCTAAAATGGCCATTTTTGGAGCAAAACCATGGGTTAACCCCTTTGGAAAAATGTCAATTTTTCAACTTTTTGAAGTTCTTGTTTTTATAGCCTAGAAAGGCGTTTTTTCGTTCTAGAATATCGTAAAAGACAGTTTCCTGGCCTTTATTCCCAAAAAAAAAAATTGGAAAAACCACCAATTTTGGACCAAAACCATGGGTTAACCCCTTTGGAAAAATGTCAATTTTTCGACGTTTTGAACTTCCTTTTTTTATTGCCTAGAAAGGCGTTTTTTCGTTCTAGAATATCGTTAAAGACATTTTCCTGGCCTATATTGAATAAAAAAAAAAAGTTGCCAACATGGCCATTTTTGGACCAAAACCATGGGTTAAACCCTTTGGAAAAATGTCAATTTTTCGACTTTTTGAAGTTCTTGTTCTTATAGCCTAGAAAGGCGTTTTTTCGTTCTAGAATATCGCAAAAGACATTCTCCTGGCCTATATTGCCTAAAAAAAAAAATTGCCAAAATAGCCCTTTTTGGACCAAAACCATGGGTTAACCCCTGTGGAAAAAGTTCAATTTTTCGACTTTTTGAAGTTGTTTTTTTTATAGCCTAGAAAGGCGTTTTTTCGTTCTAGAATATCGTAAAAGACATTTTCCTGGCCCATATTGCCAAAAAAAAAAAGTTGCCAAAATGGCCATTTTTGGACCAAAACCATGGGTTAACCCCTTTGGAAAAATGTCAATTTTTCGAGTTTTTGAACTTCTTGTTTTTATAGCCTAGAAAGGCGTTATTTTGTTCTAGAATATCGCAAAAGACATTCTCCTGGCCTATATTGCCTACAAAAAAAAGTTGCCAAAATGGCCATTTTTGGACCAAAACCATGGGTTAACCCCTTTGGAAAAATGTCAATTTTTTGACTTTTTGAAGTTCTTGTTTTTAAAGCCTAGAAATGCGTTTTTTCGTTCTAGAATATCGTAAAAGACATTTTCCTACCCTATATTGCCTAAAAAAAGAAATTGTAAAAATGGCCATTTTTGGACCAAAACCATGGGTTAACCACTTTGGAAAAATGTCAATTTTTCGACTTTTTGAAGTTCTTGTTTTTATAGCCTAGGAAGGCGTTTTTTCGTTCTAGAATACCGTAAAAGACATTTTCCTACCCTATATTGCCTAAAAAAAATAATTGCACAAATGGCCAGTTTTGGACCAAAACCATGGGTTAACCTCTTTGGAAAAATATCAATTTTTCGTCTCTTTGAAGTTCTTGTTTTTATAGCCTAGAAAGGCGTTTTTTCGTTCTAGAATATCGTAAAAGACATTTTCCTGGCTTATATTGCCTAAAAAAAAAAAGTTGTAAAAATGGCCATTTTTGGACCAAAACCATGGGTTAACCCCGTCGGAAAAATGTCAATTTTTCGACTTTTTGGACTTCTTGTTTTTATTGCTTAGAAAAGCGTTTTTTCGTTCTAGAATATCGTAAAACACATGTTCCTATGCTATATTGCCCGAAAAAAGCAAGTTGCCAAAATGGCCAGTTTTGGACCAAAACCATCGGTTAACCCCCTTGGAGAAATGTTAATTTTTCGACTATTTGAAGTTCTTGTTTTTCTAGCCTAGAAAGGCGTTTTTTCGTTCTAGAATATCGTAAAAGACATTTTCCTACCCTATATTGCCAAACAAAAAAAATTGCAAAAATTGCCATTTTTAAACCAAAACCATGGGTTAATCCGTTTGAAAAAATGTCAATTTTTCGACTTTTTGAAGTTCTTGTTTTTATAGCCTAGAAAGGCGTTTTTTCGTTCTAGAATATTGTAAAAGACATTCTCCTGGCCTATATTGCCTAAAAAAAAAAAATTGCAACTATGGCCATTTTTGGACCGAACCAATGGGTTAACCCCCTTGGAAAAATGTCAATTTTTCGACTTTTTGAAGTTCTTGTTTTTATAGGCTAGAAAGGCGTTTTTTCGTTGTAGAATATCGTAAAAGACATTTTATTGGCCTATATTGCCTAAAAAAAAAAGTTGCAAAAATTGCCATTTTCGGACCAAAACCATGGGTTAACCCCTTTGGAAAAATGTCAATTTTTCGACTTTTTGAAGGTCTTGTTTTTATAGGCTAGAAAGGGGTTTTTTCGTTTTAGAATATCGTAATAGACATTTTCCTGGGCTATGTTGCCTAAAAGAAAAAGTTTCCAAAAGGGCCATTTTTTGACCAAAAGCATGGGTTAACCCCTTTGGAAAAATGTTCATTTTTCGACTTTTTGAACTTCTTGTTTTTATAGCCTAGAAAGGCGTTTTTTCGTTCTAGAATATCGTAAAAGACATTTTCTTGGCCTATATTGCCTAAAAAAAAGTTGCAAAATGGCGATTGTTGGGCCGAAAGTATGGTAAAATGTCAATTTTTCGACTTTTTGAACTTCTTGTTTTTAAAGCCTAGAAAAGCGTTTTTTCGTTCTAGAATATCGTAAAAGACATTTTCCTGGCCTATATTGCCTAAAAAAAAAGTTGCAAAATGGCGATTGTTGGGCCAAAAGTATGGTAAAATGTCAATTTTTCGACTTTTTGAACTTCTTGTTTTTATAGCCTAGAAAAGCGTTTTTCGTTCTAGAATATCGTAAAAGACATCATCCTGGCCGATATTGCCTGAAAAAAACTACTTGCCAAAATGGCCATTTTTAAACCAAAACCATGGGTTAACCGCTGTGGAAAAATGTCAATTTTTCGACTTTTTTAACTTGTTTTTTTTATTCCCTAGAAAGGCGTTTTTTCGTTTTAGAATATCGTAAAAGACATTTTCCTGTCCTATATTGCCTAAAAAAAAAAACTTCCTAAAATAACCATTTTTCGACCAAAACCATGGGTTAACCCCTTTGGAAAAATGTCAATTTTTCGACTTTTTGAAGTTCTTGTTTTTATAGCCTACAAAGGCGGTTTTTTGCTCTAGAATATCTTAAAAGACATTTTCCTGGCCTATATTGCCTAAAATAAAAGAGTTGCCAGAATGGTCATTTTTGGGCCCAAATCATGGGTTAAACCCTTTGGAATAATGTCAATTTTTCGACTTTTTGAACTTCATGTTTTTATAGCCTAGAGAAGCTTTTTTTCGTTCTAGAATATCGTAAAAGACATTTTCCTGGCCTATATTGCCTTAAAAAAAGAAGTTGTCAAAATGGCTATTTTTGAACCAAAACCATGGGTTAACCCCTTTGGAAAAATGTCAATTTTTCGACTTTTTGAACTTCTTGTTTTTATAGCCTAGAAAGGCGTTTTCTCGTTCTAGAATATCGTAAAACACATTTTCCTACCCTGTATTGCCTTAAAAAAAAACAAGTTTGCAAAAGGCCATTTTAGGAGCAAAACCATGGGGTAACCCCTTTGTAAAAATGTCAATTTTTCGACTTTTAGAACTTTTTCTTTTTATAGCCTAGAAAGGCGTTTTTTCGTTCTAGAATATTGCAAAAAAAAAATTTTCCTACGCTATTTTGCCTAAACAAAAAAGTTGCCAAAATGGCCATTTATGGACCAAAACCATGGGTTAACCCCTTTGGAAAAATGTCAATTTTTCTACTTTTTCAAGTTCTTGTTTTTATATCCCAGAAAGGCGTTTTTCCGTTCTAGAATATCGTAAGACATTTTCCTGGCCTAAATTACCTGAAAAAAAAAAAAGTTGCCAAAATGGCCTTTTTTGGGCCAAAAGCATGGGTTAACGCCTTTGGAAAAGTGTCAATTTTTCGACTTTTTGAAGTTCTTGATTTTATAGCCTAGTAAGGCTTTTTTTTTTTTCTAGAATATCGTAAAAGACATTTTCCTGGCCTTTATTGGCAAAAAAAAAGTTGCCAAAATGGCCATTTTTGGGCCAAAAGCATGGGTTAACCCTCTTTGGAAAAATGTCAATTTTTTCGACTTTTTGAAATTCTTGTTTTTATAGCCTACAGAGGCGTTTTTTCGTTCTAGAATGTTGTAAAAGACATTTTCCTACCCTATATTGCCTGAAAAAAAAAAGTTGCCAAAATGGCCATTTGTTTAAAAAAACCATGGGTTAACTCCTTTGGAAAATTGTCAATTTTTCGACTTTTTGAACTTCTTGTTTTTATAGGGTAGATAGGCGTTTTTTCGTTCTAGAATATCGTAAAAGACATTCTCCTGGCCTATATTGCCTAAAAAAAAAAATTGCCAAAATAGCCCTTTTTGGACCAAAACCATGGGTTAACCCCTTTGGAAAAATGTCAATTTTTCGACTTTTTCAAGTTTATTTTTTTATAGCCTAGAAAGGCGTTTTTTCGTTCTAGAATATCGTAAAAGACATTTTCCTGGCCTATATTGCCTAAAAAAAAAGGTTGCCAAAATGGTCATTTTTGGGCCAAAACCATGGGTTAATCCCTTTAGAAAAATGTCAATTCTTCGTGTTTTTAAACTTCTTGTTTCTATAGCCTAGAAAGGCGTTTTTTCGTTCTAGAGTATCGTAAAAGACATTTTCTTGGCCTATATTGCCTAAAAAAAGGAAAGCCGCAAAACTGGCCATTTTTGGACCAAAACCATGGGTTAACCCGTTTGGAAAAATGTCAATTTCTCGACTTATTGCAGTTCTTGTTTTTTGAGCCTAGAGAGGTGTTTTTTCGCTGTAGAATATCTTAAAAGACATTTTCCTGGCCTATATTGGAAAAAAAAAAGTTGCCAAAATGGCCATTTTTGGACCAAAAGCATGGGTTATCCCCTTTGGTAAAATGTCAATTCATCGAATTTTTGAACTTGTTTTTTTTTTAGCCTATATAAGCGTTTTTTCGTTCTAGAATATGGTGAAAGACATTTTCCTGACCTATATTGCCTAAAAAAAAAAGTTTCCAAAATGGCCATTTTTGGACCAAAACCATGGGTGAACCCCTTTGAAAGATTGTCAATTTTTGGACTTTTTGAACTTCTTCTTTTTATAGCCTAGAAAGGCGTTTGTGCTTTCTAGAATATCGTAAAACATTTTCCTGGCCTATAATGCCTAAAAAAATTAAAGTTCCCAAAATGGCCATTTTTGGACCCAAACCATGTTAATTTTTCCACTTTTTGAACTTCTTGTTTTTATAGCCTAGAAAAGCGTTTTTTCGTTCTAGAATATCGTAAAAAACATTTTCCTGGCCTTTATTGCATGAAAAAAAAGTTGCCAAAATGGCCATTTTTTGACCAAAAGCATGGGTTAACCCCTTTGGAGAAATGTCAATTTTTCGACTTTTTGAAGTTCTTGTTTTTATAGCCTAGAAAGGCGTTTTATCGTTGTAGAATATCGTAAAAGAGATTTTCCTAGCCTATATTGCCAAAAAAAAAATTGAAAAGATGACCAGTTTTGGACAAAAACCTTTGGAAATATGTCAATTTTTCGACTTTTTCAACTTCTTTTTTTTATAGCCTAGAAATGCGTTTTCTCGTTCTAGAATATTGTAAAAGACATTTTCCTGACTTACATTCCCTAAAATAAACAAGTTGCCAAAATGGCCATTTTTGGACCAAAACCATGGGTTAACCCCTTTGGAAAAATGTCAATTTTTCGACTTTTATAAGTTCTTGTTTTTATAGTCTAGAAAGGAGTTTTCTCGTTCTAGAATATTGTAAAAGACATTTTCCTGACCTACATTCCCTAAAATAAACAAGTTGCCAAAATGGCCATTTTTGGACGAAAACCATAGGTTAACCCCTTTGGAAAAATGTCATTATTTCCACTTTTTGAACTTCTTGTTTTGATAGCCTAAAAAGGCGTTTTTTTCTTCTAGAATACCGTAAAGAAATTTTCATGGCCTATATTCCTTTAAAAAAAAAAGTTGCCAAAATGGCCATTTTTGGACCAAAACCATGGGTTAACCCGTTTGGAAAAATCTCAATTTTTCGACTTTTTAAACGTCTTGTTTTTATAGCCTAGAAAGGTCTTTTTTCGTTTAGAATATCGTAAAAGACGTTTTCTCGGCCTATACTGCCTAAAAAAAAAAGTTGCCAAAATGGCCATTTTTGGACCAAAACCATGGGAAAATGTGAATTTTTCGACGTTTTGATCCTCTTGTTTTTATAGCCTAGAAAGGCGTTTTTTCGTTCTTGAACATCGTAAAAGAAATTTTCCCTCGCCTATATTGCCTAAAAAAAAAGTTGCCAAAATAGCCATTTTTGGACCAAAAGCATGGGTTAATCCCTTTGGAAAAAGGTCAATTTTTCGATTTTTGGAACTTCTTGTTTT
>CALNXK010000653.1:42500-86279 GCA_942486035.1 Porites lobata | reverse complement strand
AATTGTGCTGCCAAATGAATTTGATCATGAACTCTACTATAAAAGAGATTTCAGTTTATGCATAAAACTTTGTCCTTAAGGTATTGCAGAGAGAGGAGCCTGGGGCTAGAGTTTGGCCAAATTGATGTTAAAATTACAACCTAAAATAGCCATTTTTCAAAAGTTCAGTGCAATGATATTCACCTACCTCCTTGCATAACTTCCGTACCTATACCACTGTTTACTTTAGTCACCCAATTATCAAAATCAGTGGAGAAAAATCTGGCTTATTATGGTTTATTAAGTTTTTGGAACAAACACTTCACGTACCTCTAAGGCGATGCAAAATGAAATTTTGAGCATAATTCAGGCCATAAACAAACCAAATTGTTGACAAGAAGCCCTTATTCTGTATTTGGTAAGTGAAAATGAATTGTCAAAGCCAAATCAGTTTCGTTGTTTAGAAATATACCGACTCTTACCTTAAAATTGATCTAAAACGGGCCTTTGATTAGCACAACAAACACATGATTTAGCAAAAAGAGGGTGATTTTTTTCTTTGAAAACCTAGTAACCATCGTAGAACACAAATGATGATGTTCTGACCTAGACATAACGATCTTTTTACAAGACGCTTAAATTTTTCTTTGATTTATATTCAGTTTCATGTTATATTTCTAAGCATCACTCCAAGCATTGAAAGTCTCCATATTTTTTCAGGCCCATTTTTTATATTTTTACCAGATAAAGTTAGCTTAACAAAACGTTCGTTAAGATATATTATTATTCATTCAAAATATCTCCGCAATTCTGACTGGCTAAAAGCACACGCATAACTCACCATAACCAGTTACTGATTACCAAATTTGGAAGAATTTTGTGTTTAACGAGGAAATGACGTCAAAAATGCAGCCTTGTACAGGTTAATGCACCGTTAACCGAGAAGACCTGGGGACGAGATTGAGGTGTTTTCGTTGTAAAAACTAAAATGGCGGACACTTCACTCGTTTCAAGAGTAAGAACTACAGCTGGAACTAGGCGAAATAATGGCTAAAAACATAGCAAAAACATCAAGAAGACAACTCGGAGGCCAACATCTGCTATTTGGAGAATATTTACGGAGCTGAACAAACCTAAACGTAAACTATAGAAGTTAAACTTAACATCGATGCAGGTAAGCTTGTTTTAGCTATGTTTTTAAACTATGAATTATTTTGAATAAATAATAAAACAATTATTGAATTCGGCTTTCGTATCATATGAAGAATTATGGAGATCTCGGAGGGTGTTATCAGCCTCGGCCTACGGCTTCGACGGATAACACCCTCCTCGATCTCCATAATTCTTCATAAGATACTCAGACTCATTCATTAATTGTTAAATCTTCGTCTGACCTTACAATAGCCTGAACATTGTTGTAAATACCCATCAGCAAAGGAGCATGACCATACATACATAGATTACCGTATTTATTCGATTAACCGCCCTGGGCGCTTATTAAATTTTTGGACCTTGAGAGTGGGCGCTTATTCCAGGTGGGCGCTTATTCGAGGCTGGGCTCTTGTTAAATTTTCACTTTTTTCAGAAAGTGTAGTATGTTTATTTTGCAACAAAACAGTAAATGCTAATAACAAAACGTGAAGAAGTAACAAAGCAAGGTTTCTGTAAAATACTCTGAAGAAAACTCCGTCCACGGGGAAGTCTCTCATTAGTACTTATTCAATTTCAATTTCAATCTCATTGTCACTCAAGTGGGTGGGGTTGAGGTGGGCGCTTATTTGAGTTTCATTGGGAGGGGGAGGGAGTGGTGGTGGGCGCTCATTCGAGGCTGGGCGCTTATTCGAATAAATACGGTATATAAACAAATACGAGCTTCAGTGAGCTGTATCGCGATGACCTCTGATTTCCCAAGGGCTTGAGAGCTGAAAAAATGAAACAATCCATCCACAGTTAGGAGAGCTGGATAAGAAAATAGCTTTTGTTGCTTTTTTAAAGAAAACAACCCAAACAAAACCTTGCATTAAGATGATTCAATTGTTATTATTATCAAATTAACTGGCCCGCCATTTTGGACTTGGAGAGTGTGGGGACTGGACTGAGTTTCCATCCAATCCTTCTTCCGTTTCGCGGGAATTTTTTGTGTTTTTCATCAGGTGTGTTCGCAATTCTAGAAAGCAATCTGTTTCAGGATAATTTTACGACGTCATCACCTTGTCCAGTGTCGCGGGATTTTTTTTTGTTTTACATTAGGCCCCAGTTGTTCAAACGTTAAATAGCGCTATCCACCGGATAAATCACTATCCAGCGGATAGGTATGAACTAATTACATTATCCACTGAATAGAGATTTATCTTGGTTGGTAGGAATGCAAAAAAATAAAATCGTTTTTTCAACGTTTTAGTTTTTTGCATTCGTACCAACCAAGACAGGGCTCAATCCACTCATATGCTACAACAGTGTCTAGAGTACTGTCCACTGAGCACAACAAATCAGCAGTTTTTCATCAGAGTCATCTACACTACAACTTATCAGTGGTTATTCATCAAAAGGGGCCCTCGCAATCAAAAAAGAATTAAAATTTTTATAAGTTTTTAAGGGTATTTTAGAGAGTTTTAGGAGATAACACTCATGGTTACAAAAATTATTTAGGTATATTTTGTCATTAATTTTTTAATTGAATAATTAACATTATTTTAAATAATTTTAAATTAAATAATTAAACATTTTTTTCTACTAAAACACACGAATCTTTCGTGCTCTTCCAGAACGAATCAGAGTCAGTTCCCTTTCAAGTACAAAGCAAATCCAATAATATCAACTAATTCGGTCGATTTTGCGACGACGTTTTACTGACATTTTCTCGCTGAAAATGTCAATTTCATCAAAAAGCTTAGATGCAACATATTTTTTATGTGGGCAAATAATGGAAACCGGTAAATTGTGCATTGCGTGATAAGCATGTGCACGTGACAAGCTGAATGTAAAAAAGCAGCTAGAGCTTGTTGTTGTTGTTGTTGTTTTGTTTTTTTTTAAAGAGATTGCTGCGATAAATTTGTTGAGTGTTTAGTGCTCTTCTTAAAGACCTAGGAAATTAACATTTTTTTTAACAGTTTTTATTGAATTAAAGACAAGTTTTACATTGTTACTTAAGAATAGACATCAATTAAATGAATCAAATTATACAATTCTACTTAAAAAAAGAAAAAAAAAAAGAAAAAGGATAACAAACAACGAAAAATATATGTATATATTACAACAACGAAGATAACAATAAAGATGCCTGCTAATTTTAACGAACCTATGTGTATCAACTACTACAAAGTGCATTAGTTAGCTTCCCCCACTTTTGAAAATGAAAAAGAAGTTTATTTTTCTCCCTGGCGATATGGAGCTCAATATTGAAGACACGTCTTGCCCTAGCAATAAAACCTCTAATTGAAGGTACGCTATTATGACATTTCCTACAGTAGATATAATATTTAGCTAATAACAAAATATGATTAATTAGAATATAGTCTTCTACAATATCAAATTTTCCAAAAATCACACCAGACTCATTAATTGTCTCAACATGAACATCATTATCTCTTAGCTAGGACAAGACATGCTTCCAAAACTCAGAAGATATCCTGCAGGAGAAGAGTAAATGCTCGACGGATTCCACTACTTCTTGACAGAAAGTGCGTTTGGCGATTCCACTACACCAATTAAATTAGGTTTCACGTTTGTAAAGATTATACAATTTAAATTTTGTAATGAAATTCCCTGATCTTTGTGTCCAAAGTGCAATGAAAGGCCAAAGTGTAAGCCTTTTCCCAATCAATATCTATATTTGAGTACTTGTTTGATAGTTTCTGTTTTGCGGTGGGCGCAATTTGCTTTTGCTGCAGAAAGATTTGATAGATCTGTTTAGGAGAGATATCAAGGATTGGCACTACATTACCACTTGGCAACTTAATAGTTGGGGTAATCGGTATGGGATTGGCTGATGTTACGTTTGTAGATGCTTTAATAAGTGAGCGCCATTCTGCGGGAATCGAATTGATAATAATCATAAACTAAAATCTTTGTTCGGGGTTTGTGAGCGAAGAGAAGTCGCACGAGAAGGTGTTGTTCGCAGAAATTAAATCCTTAATTTTCACGAAGCCTAAGTTAATTTCGTTAATGATTTCCTCGTAACAACTTGGAGTCTTCCCATTAACCTCCGACCACGCATCAAAGCATTTCTTATAATATGCTAGTAGGTTGATTTTCAATTTAGAAGTTTGAAAGTTGCAGTGCAATACAAAACGTCCTCCGATTGGTAACAGAAGTTTGTCTAGGATTACTTTCCAAGGACTTGAGTAATCCTCCAATAATTTCTTAAACATGTTATTCGTTTAGCGCAAATCATAGATTGAATGTCCAACATTTTGAGTCCACCCATTTCTATATCAGATATCAATGCCAGACGCTTCACTTTGTCTTTCCCATTCCAAATAAAGTTGTAGAGAACTGAGTTTGCCTCTTTAATTAGTTCTTTAGAGACTAGTATAACCGATGCCCTGAACATAAGCTTTGGGATTGAGAAAGTTTTGACTATCTGTATTCTTCCTAAAAGGGAGAGCCCTCTCCATTTCCATACGTTGATTGATTCCTTTATACTTTTTAAAGTTTGACTAAAGTTAAGGTTGTTTCTTTGTCTATCATCATAACCAAAATATATCCCCAAGATTTTTATGATTTCACAAATACTATGAGTTGGGAAGTTATTCTCCTGTAGGATATCATCTCCTAGAGGCATGATTTCTGTTTTTTCATCATTCACCTTTAGGCCGGAACATTCTCCAAAGGAGTTGAGAATACGAAACAGAAGATTTGTATAAGATGTTTTGTCTTTTAAGACACAGGTCATATCATTTGCAAATAGAGACAGTTTAATCATTTCTTCTCCAATTTTAAGCCCTTGTACATTGCAGTCCTCTCTTATTTTTATAGCTAGGGTCTCAAGCGCTAGTATGAAGAGGCAAGGGGAGAGTGGATCCCCCTGTCTGACACCTCTACCTAGTAGAAAAGGACCAGTCGTAAATCCATTGTTCATTACACAGCTGGATGCATTTTTGTACAGAACACGCATCCACTGAATAAAAGATGGGCCAAAATTAAATTTGTGTAATGTTCTGATTAGAAATCGAAAGTCTAGTGTATCGAAGGCTTTTTCAAAGTCAATTGCGATCATAAATCCCGACCAACTTTTCCGTTTGGTGTAATCTACAATATCATCAATCGTTCTAATTGCGTCAAATATGGACCTACCTTTAACAAATGCATTCAGACTGGGATTATTTTTGGCAGGATCTTTTCCAGGCGCTTCGCTAAAACTTTAGAAATAATTTTCGCATCGATGTTGATTAGCGATATAGGCCGCCAATTTTTAATTACTCCTTTATCCTTTCCTTTTTTTCAATTAATGTGATGATAGCCTGTTTTTGTGAGTTTGAAAGTTCTCCAAACTCATAAGAGTAATTGATGCAGTCTACTAGAGGT
Source organism: Porites lobata (assembly GCA_942486035.1). Classification (NCBI taxonomy): domain Eukaryota; kingdom Metazoa; phylum Cnidaria; class Anthozoa; order Scleractinia; family Poritidae; genus Porites; species Porites lobata. The sequence goes on along the minus strand of CALNXK010000653.1, from coordinate 80,774 downwards.
TTCCCAATCAAAGACCAAAAAGCCACATAGAATTCTATTGTTAGTCCATCGTTCCCAGGCGTTTTATTTTTTGGAAAGGATTGTAAAACATTAAAACATTCATTATACTCTATCCTTCCTTCACATACCATTCTCAACTCTTCAGTCAAGGTAGGAACTTCCTTTAAGTCTTCTAGAAATGATGATAAATGACTATTATTCTCTTTGTAAAGACTGGAGTAAAAGAATTATAATTCACTAATAATTGTTTTAGGGTCAACTGCTATTGTTCCGTCGCTTTTTAAAATTTTCCGCAAACAACTTTTATTTTTATTTGATTTTTCCAAATTCAAAAAATATTTGTTGTTTTTTTCACCTTTTTCGTACCACGTTGCACGGGAAGGAACAATAGCTCCTTGAGTAATGTAATCATACAGTTGGTCGTATTCTGCCTGTAAGCATTCTAAATCTTCGACATTTAGTCTCGGTGGATCATTGTCACACTTTTTGGTACAGTTCTGTATTTTTTCTTCCAGTTCGTTAAGTTTAGCTCTCCGGTTCCGAGCTTTTGTTTTGCTATAACTTATAGTGAGCTGTCGAATTTTGTATTTTAGCAAGTCCCATAAGACACGCTTGTCAACAACATCCTTAAATTCTTCGAGCCAACTTTTGATGTTTGTGTCAAGGAGATCGCAATAATTATTATCATTCACTAAAGAACGGTTAAGACCCTGTTTACATGGAGTGGGGGAGCCCGGTCTAGTGGGGTAGGTTTCTTTTGTTTTGTGTCCCCCAGGGCGTGACAACAAAAGAAACCAACCCCAGTAGTATAGATGGCTACTTCAGTCGGTAACCAATCAGAGCGCAGCAAAGACAATAGAAACTATTGTTTGAGCAGTCACGTGACTCATTAGCATACGATACGTCATCCATTTGTTCACGTGACCTCTCTCGACCAATCAGAGGGCGGGATTTATATCACGTGACCCTGGGTCCCAGACATGGGGAAAAGAACACGCACACACAGAGTTTGACCGTGAAAAAATCATTTTTTTAATCAACCAATCGCGAGTGGAGCCTGGATTACAAGCGGGACGTGTGTGACGTCCAAGTGACGTCACGCCCATTTTACAAATCTAATAGCAGGTTGAGTTCATCCCCAATCCTCTCGTAGCCATAGGGATAACTCGATTGAGTGGCCACATCGATGACGCGCTTGTCGAACACCAACCCATACTGCTTCACGCGCGGAACCACTTGAATTTGTTTCTTTTCTAGATCCCTTTGAAAATGATAGGGGATGAGAATGTTCAAATTTCGGCGAGAGTCCTGAGGCGAGTTTAATTCCGAGAGAATATTGTCTTTCATGGTGTGAACATTGAGAATGGCGGAGCCGCGGACGTTCAGGGTGAAACCGCGTACTTTGCACACCACTTTGCCTGCGCGTGTCGTGTACCCATAATTCTTGGCGCCCCCAGAAACGAACTCGGTAATGACGTCTCCGTCTAATTCGTCGGTCATGTCCCCGAGAAAATCACCCGTGGTGATGGAGGGTTGATCGGGACGCCATCGGTATATCACGCTGTCCGTATCGTAGTAAAGGACTTGTTCCTGGAGGGTGTCGAGGGACTCGTAGAGCTTCAGTCGAGCATGGCACGTGGTGAAAGCCGCCACAAAGATATTGGTCTTGGTGCCTTTGACGGTATTGTCTTGGGCACTGGTGTAAACGGCCTCCAAGATGTCGTCGGTGCAGAGGCGGAGAGTGCTGATATCGAGGGCAGCGTCGGTAATGAGATTGAACAAATGGGCGGGGTTTTGGACAGTGACGGTGGTGGGTTTGTTGATCCTTTCGCCGAATTTACCCCAGAAGCTATTGAGCATCAGTTTGGCTGTGGCTTTGCGACCTGGATTTTTGGCAATACTGGCAATGTCCAGACGGATGCCCTCCCGCTCTTGGTAAAGAAGAATGTAGTCTCCTTTCTGCTCGAGGGTCTGACACCAGACGGGCCACCCCGCCGATTCCTGTTTGATCTTGAGCCACGTGTTGACGTAATTGGCGAAAAGACCCGTTTGGCGTTGCTCAGGGGGAAAATGCCAGACTTCGTGGATCTTGATGAGGGTGTACCCCTTTTCGACCGCTTTGACCAGTTCGGGCGTGCACCAGGTTCCGCGTAGCGTGCGATCCGCGTCGGAATGAGGGCAATAGCGGGTTCTGGTCAACATGGGTTGGGCCTGCTCTGTCTGGACACAGGCACGGCAGAGAGGAAAAGTGAGCTTTTGGCCACAGCGTACAGGCAAGACGGGGTGGAATAGGCCAGAGGGGGGAAGAATATCTACGGTGGCCAGACCAAAATAGGATTCCAGGGACTGGTCGACAGGTTGGGTGATGATCCGTGGATGACCGATAGGGTAAGGACAGTTTTTATTCATCCACGGGTACAGGGAGGTCACATCCACATAGCGTATCTCCTCGCCCTCCCCAGCCACGGCATGCAGGGCTACGGCGCCGGTTCGACCCCCAAAGAAGGCCTCGCGAGGTTCCAGAGGTGGGGGGAGATCAAATGAATTCAGGAAACGTTTGACTGCTTCATCGGTGTCCACCAATTTATCCCATTCACACTCCCACATTTCGATCACCGTGTAGCCTGCTCGGAGCAGAGCCATGCGTTTGGAGACCGTGGCTTGATGCAGTTCCTCGACGGTTCGATCCGGCGTGGCATAATGTTTGGCGTCTCTCACGGGAAAACAGGTGGGACATCCATGGTAGAGACACCCATGAAACTCATAGACAGTGCGGGTCAGGGGATCGTACCCATCGACAAAATAGCTGTTGGCGATGGTCCGGACGGACTGTTCGCCCCCGTTACGGACATGTCGAATGCGGTCGGCACTGGCCCCCTGCTTGGGAATGAGGTCTTCTTGGTAGTACAACCATTGTAGGGCCTTGAGGGATTGGTTGACTTGGGCCCCTCGCCAGCCACCCAGAGGTTCGACGGCAATGGTGTCGGGGATCAAATGGTGCTTGCGCCAATACAGATTGCAGGCACTGGCAATGGTGATACACTTGGCCATGGGATTAAAGCCAGCCTGCCGTTCGAATTCCTGTTGAAAGGCTTCACAACCGGCTTTCAACAGTGCCACATCCGACTTGCAATAGTCAATCATTTCTTGATTGAAATGGAAGGGCACGTTAGACGGACTTGGTCCGCGTGCCAACGGGTCAGTTCGTCTTTCTTTTTGGCCATCATGCCATCGGGATCGTAAAATTCCAAATCGGGGATGCGGCCGACGTACTGTTGGTGGTCGGGGGTATTGAACAAGTGAGGAAAGAAGCCCTTCTTTAATTCGGTCAAATTGAAGGTGCTGGGAAATGAGGCCAGCGGCATGGGCAAGAAACACAACGAGTCAATGAACTTGACGGGTCCGCTCTTGAAGGACAACACTTTGGCGCCCACGGTCAGTTGATCCACCACCTCGCGTTGTTGCTGGTACAGTTCGTGCAGAATAAACATGCCGTCGAAGCCTTTCAAATTGTGAAACACCACGAGAATCTCCCGCTCGCCCTCGCTGTCCGGGAGGACGGTGAGATCATCCAAATCGCGCAAAAATTGTAGGGCACAGTCCTCCCCGTCCAACACATGGATGGACGTTTCTTCACTCGACGAATAGCACAACAAATTAGCCACAAACACCCCTTCCGCATTTTGCATGGCTTCAAGATCAGCATAAACGAACAGGGGAGAGGGTAGCGCCACCATGCTACCTCCCCCCTCCTCGGTTGGTTCGGGCTCCTCGTTTTCCACCACGGGCTGAATGTAACACTTGTGGTCCTGGATGGGCACCCATTCCTGACACACGGAACACTTGGCGTGCCCGCACTGGTGGCGTCTGTTAGGGACGACCGTGTTCTGGGCATGACACTTGAGACAAGTTTTGACGGATTGACATTACTTGCTGACCACATGATGACGTTTACAATATCCGCCATAAAACTTGCGGTGCCACGCACATAATCCTGACAGTCAAATCGACCACACGCGGAGCAGCGTCTCCCTTGACAAGTATGATTGGTCCGATCGTTGGTGTTGAACCCCCGTTCACAGTCCACGCAATAATAGGAGCGGTTGACAAACGCGGGAAAGGACGTGCAGCCATCAAAATGATCGTTGGATTTCAGTAAACGGATCTGATGAAGGGCGGCGGGGCCTTTGAACATCAAAAAAAACGGTTTCATCCGGGTCATCACCAAGAGTTGATATTGAGGCCCCAACACCTGTTGAAATTGGCGAAGCTCTGGCAAGCCACAGGGACCCTCAGCTACTCCCGCTTGCTGATGTAATGCCTGGGCTTGACGTTGCTGCACTGAGTACCCTTTCTTTAAACTATCGCATTGGCGAAACCCGTCCACGCCTTGATCTTTATGGCAGTGGGCACGCATGGTGACAATGGCACGAGCACAGCGTAAAGCATCTCTGTTTTTGATGGGGACGATATATTTCTTTTTCTTATTGTCTCGATCCAAGCATAATCGTCCCGCATTGCGTTGTTTATGTCGACCGGACCCTGGGCCTGGCATAGACACAAACACGACATCCACTTGGAACCCGCGATCGGGGTTGAAGGCTTCATTGCTGTTTAATTTACCAGCCAGGGTGGCCAACATCTCATCCAAGCGAGCGGTGCGTTGTAAAAACTCCCCCACGGTAAAATTGGCTGTTTGGTAGGCGTGGGTGAGCCCGTGAGCCGTGATGGCAAAATTAACAAAGTGATGGGCGGGTCGCTGCTCGCGGCCGAGTTCCGTTTCAATGGCTTGGTGTAACGCTTCAGTTAACGCCATTCCAATATTATCCCCAGGGACAGGATCCCTCAATTGACGCAATTGCGCATTGAATTGCGCCCGCTCCACCACGTCACGCCAGCGGCGTCGTCGACCTATGGGTTGCATGGTGAATTGAAAGAGAGGGCCGCGGGCGGCGGCGGCGCCTCCCATCTGTTCCCACCGGTCATAGGCGCGGTCCAACAGAGCATCCTCCTCATCGTCGTCACTGAAATGATACCAGGGGTCCTCCGCCATGACGGAGGAAAACAATTTGAATTTCCCGCGCCGGACGCTGGCTTTTATAGACCCAAAAAACACGTGATCACGCACGAGCTGGGATTGGTGGACTAGGCTCAGGTGAGAGTCAGGTGAGGGGTTTATTCGACAGGAAGAAGATAAGGGGTGGTCTCCCCCATGGGTACAGACTCCTTGAGTCTCCTCTGAGCCTGGACCGAGATCGATGATTGGCGGAGGGAACCCTAGATATAGTCCATCGTCCAGGACAGACGTCAGTGTTGTTCGAGATGCCCAACAAAAATCCTCAGAAGGCGAAACAGGCAAAGCACGAGTGGTACCTCAGAAACAAGGAGAGAGTGTTGCAACGGAAGCGTGAACGGCGGGCGGCCAAGAAAAAACTCAAGCCCCCCCGTCCGCCCAAACCACCCCCGACACCGGAGCAGATTGCTGAAGCCCGAGAGGCGAACCGGCTGGCTTGCCACCGTTACCGAGCCAAGCATTTGGCCCAAATACGCCACCTCAACCGGCACTATTACCACCGGAACCGCGAACGAATTGTCCAGCAACAGCGGGACCGTCGTGCCAAGGCTCGTCGGAACGAGCAAGCCCCTTTCCGAAAGTTGCGTGCGTTGCCAGCAGTGTGTGCCGCCCGATTGTTGGAACTAGATCATGGATACGCCAGGATTGCACCAGCCCCGGACAAAGCGGGACCCTGAAAAAAACAAAACAAATCAAAAACTGTATCGACAGCGTCAGTATGCCGCCCTGAATGGGATAGAGGACGTGAAGGCCGTGCACCGTCGACGCTACCACGAACGTATGGCCCGTATGAGAGCGAATGGGGAATACGAGGCCTTCAAGACCAAAAAGACCCAAGAGGGCATGCGACGCTACCATGCCATGTCGGAGGAGCAGCGGAGTGAGGTGAAACGTAAGAACGCCCAGTGTCAAAGAAACTGGATGCAGAAAATGAAGGAGAAGGGAACTTACGAGGCCTACAAACAGCGATTAAATGCGCGGCGGCGAGAGATACAGGCCGAGAAAAAACGAGCTTTGGGCATCGAGGGGTGGAAAGCCCTGCAGAGTCAGAGATACGAGAAGCGGGTGGAATCGATTCGGCGTCGAGAATGGCAATGGTTGGACGAGCAATTGGAGCGTCCCTTTCCCCTACCGTGGCTGCCCTTAGACTGGGTCGACGCTGAGCCTGAAGAGGACAGGGTGCAAACCCTTCGTGCCGAGGCGTTGGAGCAAATGGACTCATACTTGTAAGAACAAAAATGAGTTTATTAAAACATGTGTATTGTGCAATGGAACAAGGTTGTCTTTTTTTATGACTAAGGGGTTTACATGCCCAATCGGAGTTTGGTTTTCATAATGCGTCTGACAATGCGCTCCGTCAGGGATTTGCGGCCGGGGAGTTGATCAATCTTGGCAGTCATCTTGCGATCAGCCACCCATTTCTCTTTCAAATTCTTGGCTTTATCATAGTCTATGTCATGCGCTTTAGCAATCCTGTCCAACCGGTTGATGCCGGGATCCCCACGGGCCAATCGTTTTTTCAAATGGGTGCCGGGTCCCATGTACTGATAGCCGGGCCAATGAAAGTCAATGCCCGTCTTGTTGAGGAGGTTTTGCACATCAAATAACTTGCCTCCACGTTGCGAGCGTCGTCGACGTCGGGAACGGGGCGCAGCACGGCGTCTCTGAGTCCGTCCCATTACGGGGTTTTCCACGTTTTCCACTCCAAGGCTTTCTTGGCCAGACTTTCGGCTTTCTTATGCGGCGTCCGTCGCTCTTTTGCGAATCCCGCGCTTGACCGCTTTCTTGATCGATTCCACACGTTCTTTGGGGGTATCCCACGGTTCTACACCGTACGTGTCTGAAAAAGGCAACTCGTGCGCCAACTCGGCACTACTCACGTGGGGCGTAAACTTGAGTTTCTTTTTGGCACCGGGAGTGATGTTGGGTTTGGGCGGGACAGGTGGTTTTCTGGGCCCTACAGGTGTCGACCCTTGTTTTATACCCTGGGTCGCCTTGACCAATTGCGTGAACCACGTTTGCATGGGGCCCGCCTCAAAATCGTCGTCGCCAGGGGTCGTGGCCCCTGCTGCGCTCACACCACCGGCCAGGGCCCCAAATGGTTGGCGCACTTTTTTGGTCCAATGGCGCAATTGACGGCTCACGGCTTTGAGTTGAGGCCGTTTCCAGGCATCGGGGGCATCGCTGGTCAGGAGCACATGTTGTTTGTCGGCCAAATCGGCGGCTTTGGTCAAGTGGGTATCTTCCACCAATTCTTGTTTGTACTTGTCTCGCAATTGTAAAAAAGCAGGGGCGTTGTCCACCGTGGTGCTCACCATCTCGGGTTCCATGGTGCAACTGAGGTGTCTTGTGTAGCGCATGCAACGTTTATAACATCGGTAGAGTTCAGGCCAGAGGGCGCCCCCTTTTTGAGCCATCATGATGGCGCGTCGTCGTTTGACGGAATGGGCGGGTTTGGCCATGGCGCGTAAACTCTGGGGGTGGCGTTTGAGCAACGTAATGGTGTGTCGGGAACGGGGCACTGTGCCACGGAGGGTGTTCATCACCAATTCACTGATAGCATTGATCTGATCCGCATTTGCCATCCGCAACAATTCTTGTCGTTTGTGTTGATTGGCTTCTTGTAAGACGCTTTTCAAGAACGGGGCTTGACGTTCCATGCGCCACTTCATGATGAATCTTGAGTTCAGGCAACGACCAAGGTCTATTTATGGTAAAAATGGCTCCACACCTGCCACACAATTCGCCATGATAATGCGTTTGCATGTGATCTCGACACCGTGAACACAAGGCCGCTTCATACTGTTCGTCCCAGTCCAAAGCAAACGTGACGGCTTTTCGTTTGGGTCGTCGGTTAGTCCGGTCGTCGAATACGGACTCTTGGTTTGTATTTCCTGAGCCACAAAGGCGAGAGAGCCATTGCCAAAAGCGGTAGCCTAGCGCCGCGTTGTAATCCACGTCGTCGGCGTCGTATTCAAGGGACATAACGATGTCGGCGACCGTTGGGTCCACGGACCATCTTCCAACTAACTCTTGTCCAAGTCCACCCAGGTCTTTTTATACGTTTTTTCACATGATCGAACAATTAAACGATTCCCTCGCATAGCGTTTTCGTTTGCCTGAGGCCACTTCTCGTCGGCGTTTTTCGGCAATTTTGGTGGCACGCTTGGTTTGATGATCTCCTATGGCTTTGGTGATCCCATAACCAGCTTTGAGAATTCTTATGGGCAGACCGACTCCGACACCCCCCACTTGACCATGACGCCGTGGTCGTTTGGTGGGTGGTCGACGTCGAGTCGTCGTGCGTTTGCGTTTGCGCCTAGAAGCCATCTCGTTTTGACATCGGCCACACATGGGTACTAGGACGGTGGAAGGAAGGATGCTGTTTTTATATCCTTTTTACGGGCGTCGACCCCGTCCGCGTGCTCGGCCACGGCCACGGCCCCGACCTCGGCGTTGTGGTCTTGGTGGACTTGGGCTGGACGTTCGGGTGGACGTGCGGCGCACAGAAGCTAGGTCGCCCTCCCCCATCTTCGTACACGGTGGTGACTGTATTGGTGTGCGTGATGTTGCGAATACGTCTGCCCCGAGCACGTTGTTGAGCATCTTCATTCAACAAATCCAACCGTCGCCTTAATCCCCGCCGTCGATCGTCGTCATCATCATCGTCGTCATCGTCCTCCGACGGGGGAGGGGACGAATCGGGGGACGGAGGGGAGGGCACGCGGGGACGTCGTCGGGGTTGTTTGGCGGCGATGGTGGGGCGTCCAGTGGGGGTCGTCACCGTCGAGGTGGTGGTCCTGGTCCCTGCCCCGGCGCTGCGGCGGGCGGTGGAGGGGCGCGGGGGAGCGGTGGTGGTCGTGGCGGTGGTGACGGGGCGTGGGCGGTGGCGTTGCCGTGGTGGTGCTGGTGGTGGTGGTGGCGGGGGCGGTGCCTGTGCCTGCCACAGGTGGTAACGTAAACGCATTCAAGGCATCGTCCACATTGACCGGGTAGGTCAAATTAAAAGTCTCAATCTCTTGATCCAATTGGGCACGATCCACCGGGCGGGTCAATTCGGTCACCATGTCCGTCATGCTGCTGAGATCTTGGAGGGGAGGGGGCGCCGTGGGGGAGCCCACGCCGGCGGGCGAGAGGGTCGGCGTGTCCATGCGGGCCGCTAAGTCAGTATGTTGTCCGCCTTCTCTTTGCCGGCGGACCCTGGCGAGTTCTCGTTGCAGTTCGTTGTCGAACGGCAGGGACATCCACGGGCAGGGTGTGGACTTGCGCCTTGCCTTCTCGGGGCGTTAAATGACTCCACAAGCGGTAGCGATCATCCGACGCAGGATGCACATCCAACATCAAATAGCCAAAGGGGCGGGAGGTGATGCGTTTAAATAGGCGCACGACTTGACGCCACCGGTCAGGAAAGGCTTGCAGTAAAATGGTCCGTATACCTGTTTGATCCCGGGGGTTTTTGAACGCCACGATGTAATGCGCGTTGCGATTGATGGTCTTGGAAAATTTGCCAGGCGGGAATAAATCTTGCGTCAAATACAGCACAGTGATGTTGCAATGATGAGAATCTTTGGTGAACAAATCCAACACGCGTTTGTCTTGTCCCCCTTCTTCCATCAGATCGTCCAAGACCAGCACCCCTCCGCGTGTCCGACCAAACCATTGGGTCAAATGACGGGGGTCCGGTAACCCGCGATGAAACTGAATCCCATCCTTTTTTTGCATACGATCGAACCGGGGTTGCCAGCGATCATAGGCATAGACGATCTTGTTGGGTTTGACTTGAAAGACGTTGAGGTACCGTAACGATTGTTCCACCAACTCGCTCTTACCGCTGCCCGACGGGCCAGCGATGATCACGCTGCTGTGTTGTCGGATCATGATTCCCGCGGTCGAGGGTGACGTCGATAATGACCCGTGGCCCCTTTGGCGCCCATGCGTTTATACCGTTTGCTGCGTCCCAATTGATTGGCAATTTTATACGCTTTGGTCAACACGCTCATGATGCCCCGCCCGTTTTGGCGAAAACGGGGTCGTCGGGAAAAGGCGCGTCGTCGTTGTTGTCGTCTGCGACTGGGCATGCCGTCCAATACTCGCGGTACAATCGTGGCGACTCAAACTGAATCAGACCTTCCATGGTCTCTCTTAAATGCGTTTCACCCAGGGTGTCCATGTAGTGTTTGAGGGAGACCCAGTCTTGGTCTTGCGCCAATTGTCGGGCCACTAACCAATGATACCCATCCCACGCATCGATGCCTTGGACCGTGTTGACCCGCTCGATCGGGTGTGTCCACCAATACAAGGTTTCTTCTAAGAGGAACGCATCCACTACGCGCTGCACATCGCCTCGAGTAATCATGATGACAAAAATGACCTCTCATTCACAAAAACGTGTCGTTTTATGGTTTTTATTGGACCTAATGATCACACTGATTACAAAGCATAAAGGCCTGGCGGCTCACATTCTTTTGCCCGTTGGGTCGGGCATCGACTTCATCTTGTAATTCCTGTTTAATCACCCGTTTCAACTGGTCGGCCACTTTATGATCATTCAACACTAAATTGTCGCAACTCCGTTGACACAAAAATTCTTGATACGACCGTCCTTGCGCTCGGGCTTTCAAGAAAAATAAAGCATAATGGCCACAGGTCTGACTATCCATGGCTTGCAGGGTCATGTCACTGCGAGTCAGGTACTTCCATTGACCCCACCACTGGTGCAGCTCCGGGTTGGTGTACACGTGCAGGGGTATACCATAACTGTCAAAGAACTCGCACTTGTTCTGTTCCGTCCACAAGCCCAACCAATGCTGTCCCGGTTCTCCAGCAGGATCGGTGTTGACAATGTACGCTTGACGGACACTCATGGGGGGTGATCGGGGTAGCTGGTCAGCAGGGTACACCCCGTGAAACACGCGTCGTAATTCGGGGTCCTCCAGGGCCAGGGTCCGCAACACGGTATCACTGAGCGCCACAAACTCCATGACCGGTGTCTTCTGACTTCTGATGCTACATCAGCCGTTGATGTTGTACTTTATACCTCCCAGATGATTGATCTCATACATGTTTTCATACTCGCTCCATACCAACACGGTGATGTTGTGATTGACCGCGGCAGCAAAATCAATGATCAGTCGCACATTGCCCGATTGAAGGGGGTTGCGATACTGGGGGTCATCTGCTTTCCCACTGGGCACATTGTTGAACATGAACAACGTGCAGTTCTTGTCTTGTCCCCAATCACCAGGCAGCAGCATAGGAATCTTGTGTTCATCATAGGCACCCATGGCTTGTAGAAAGCGATCGTACCCCAAGAGATCTTCATAGGCTTCTCCTCCAGTCAGTTTCAGGGTTCTGTAAGGGTATTCTTCTCCATTCAAGGTCTGTCGTATTTGGGTGACGCCAAACTTTTGAAAGGCAAAGGGGTATCTTTGTAGGTCTCCATTGAAGGCATTGGAATGCAATAACCCGACAATCACTCTGTCAGGAAATCGACCCACAAACACATTGTCTTGTTCCCACTGGGTGGTTCGTCCATCGAAGGAAAACGTGCGAATTTCGCTCCGCACGACAGGGTAGCGAACAATCTGTTTGCCCGGCTGTCTTTCTTTCTGCAGTCTGACATAGACGCTGGCATTCAAGGTCACTTTTCTCATCAGCAAGGTGACTTTGATGTCTTCACTGTGGATGGATGGAAATTTCTTGTCAGTCAAGGTTCCTTTGTTAGGGGTGGCCATCAAGTAGACAGAGTTGGGGTTGAGGAAGAGTTCAAAGTCCATCTGGACATTGGGGACCAACAATTTGCCTGTCTTGAGGGGTGGCAAATGGGGGAGAATGATGAAGGTGTGCCAATTCTTGTCCAGCAACCGGCTGGTCAAGGCTCACAATTCTGTATTCCCACTCCAATTGGCGCCAGTGGGGATATCAGAATTGGCTCCTGTGGCTCCCATTTCTGCAATCACATTGAGCTGATTGACCCATCCTTGCGGGGCTAACTTGGTGGCTCCTTCGTCTCGGCTGTAATTCAGGAGGGTTTCTAGGTAGGCTCTGTAATGGTAGGTGTTGCTCTGTTCAGTCATGAGGACCCCATTCATGCTCAGGGTGATATCTCGAAAGATGGTGTGACCGAAATTGTTGACGCAGTAGGTGTTTCTGGTATTGGTGCCATCGGAGTTGGCCAAATTGGCTTTCAATCCTGCATAATTAGCCACTGGATCCGTCAGGCGCACTTTGACTTTGAATCGGAGGGAATTGGGATCGTAATAATCGTCGGAGCCTGGAATCGAGAACGTGATGGGTTGGATGCCCGTCAAGGCGGGTTGAAACTCCACCTCCCGAGAGGCTTCGTACCGATAATCCACATCGGGCACATCAAACAGTTGGAGCGACATAATGCGAACGGTCCACGATGGTTCAACGTCGTCCTCTTTTTATACCTTTTCGCAGTCTGTACCAATCATGGATGGGATGAGCGGATGGAAAGGGGCGGTGAGGAAAATCGATTTGGATGCGTTTTTTCAACTTGCTGAAGAGGTTGCCCCCTTTCATACGTTGCCTCCTGGCTTTTGCTTGGTTGGCCCACAACACCTTCCTGGGATCCCCCCTTGCCAAAAATCGTGCCCCCTTACATACGTTGCTTCAGCCAGCGTGTCATTCTGGCTTTTTCTTGGTCTGCCGCGAGGACCTTCATGGGATCCCCCATGCGCATGCGAGTGGACGTGCCAAAAATCGTGCCCCCTTTCATCTTGCGACGTTGGTGTTGATCCAACCGCCAGGGGTCCAACAGGCGGGAGGACGTGTGCATCAAGGGATAGCGCGCCATGGTCGACTTGCCAAAGATCGTGCCCCCCACTTGATACGGCGAGATGAACCGCCCACGGGCGCGTTGTCGTCGAATACGATTTTGCGTTTTGAGAAAGCCTCCTACACGTACCATTTTTACAGTCCAAAGATGTCCCGTACGCGTTGCGTGGCTCTTTTATAGGTATTTTGGGCGGTCCGTTTGGCCTTGTGTTTGCCGATCGTCCAGGCCATGGCGGGGGCTTTGCGTTTCAATCCGCGGCTGAGTTGCTGGCCTCGATTCGCCAACGTATCCGCCACACTCTTTCCTCGTTGAATATCTTGCTGTCCCGCTTGAGCTTGCTGCACGATCAGGGGTCCCGCCAGTTTGATCAAATCTTCGGCCAACCCTTTGCCCTCTTGCTTGGTGAGCACAGGCGTGTGGTACCGCGTTAAACTTCCTCCGCGCATGTCGGTTCGCGTCGTGGTGCTTTTGTGACCCTCTAGAACACGTGGGGTGGCTTTTTATAGATGTTTGAGACCAATGGTCACCAGGGTTTTGCCAGGGGGTACGACGGTCAGGGGTCCAGCGGTACTCGCAATGTCCACTTCCAAGATATCCTTTTGTTGTCCTCGCACTTTGATCCATTGGTGGTGCAGGGGTTCCGCTGTACTTTCACCATCCCCAGTTCTCAACAATTGCACTTCCCGCAACAGGGGATACTTGCCACTCCCCACCACAGTGGACTCGACTAGATCCGAATAGACCATGACGGTGCGTTTGCGAGTCCCCACCATCTTTTCAAACGAGGCATCCAGGTTGTTCAACTGCCATTCAAACGCCATGTGCATTCTCAGCCATATCACATTGTCCGCCGTCATGATCGTAAAGGCTCTGCTGGTGCAGTTGACGCCCTCGTAATTTTCACCTTCCCAGTTGTAATACTTACGAAATTCGCTGCCTACGGGGTCAGTGGACTCATCGTAGGTGTTGGTCGGCAGAGATTATTGCAGATTCGGACCCAGAACAAAATCTGACGTGTTGTTCCCAGTCTTGCACGTCTTTCTGCGCACCAATCCAAACTTGAGCGCAATGTCCAAGTTGATGTAAAACTCCACCATGTTGATGTTGTTCTGGTTGATCAAATCCTTTTTGGGAACCGCCTGAATCACCAGGGACTCCTCTTTCCAAGTCAGTCGGGGCATGGCGATTTTTTTGATAAACACGATCGGTTTTTCGTCGCGATTGTTGACCAGCATTTCGACTTGTTTTCTCAACTGTTCGGTCATGATTTTGTTATTCACCTCCTGCATCACGCGTTTCCAAAACTGATTCCCCGTCGCCACGATTTGACTCGCATTCATGACCTCTTCCAATTCCAGCATTTGGGTCACCCTTGGGGCTTCTATACGCAGATACCCTGAGGTTGCTGGGTTGCCCGTGTCTGTCCATTTGCAGATCATTTGCGGATAGGTGAATCGGACCACTTTGGTATGAGGATCCGGGGAAATGATGGCATTGCTCTGGCCTTGATCCGGGATGGTCAGGGACATCAACGAGGCATGCCAACCCTCGCCCGGTAAGGAGAGACGTTCGGGCAGTCGGACCTTGAAACTGTTGTTGGCATTGTTGGGAAATTCGTCGGTGGGATCGCTGATGAGCGTCAGGCGTTTAATCTCACTCATGATGAACAAGAGGCGCGTCCCAGAGGGTGCAGGGTCCTTTTATAGCCACTGGTCCACCTTCTGTTTGCTGCGAGGGACGCGTCCCACCAACGAATTGAAGGTCGATTGTTTGGGATGAAAACACACTTGCTGGGCAATGTTGGGAAAGGTCCGGGCCAGTTCCATCAGGGTCATGCAGGTCTTTTGTTTGGGGGGTTTCTTCTTGCGCATGGGTGGATGACGACCCGCGCGTCGGCGTTGTTTGGCCGTTTTCTTGGGTGGGGAACGTAGGGCACCCCGTTTCTTGGCATACTCTTCCGCTCGATGGTAGGCATTGGCGTACGTCGGGCTTACCGTTGTTCGGCCGCTTTCTTGTGGATGAAGTTGAGAACGTCTGCGTCACTGGTGGGAGGTGGAGTGTAACTGGCCCGTGGTCGACTGGAATCCGCCAGGACCTCATCCAGAAACCGCACCCGTTTTTTTCTTTTTCGAGGCGTTATTTTGACGCGGACCATGTTGCGCGGGAATCCAACTATCGTACTTGGCAGGCCACCCTTTCCACCGGACCAACACGTGACGTCCTTTGCGTTTCAAGACTTTTTCGACCCGAAATAACGAGTCGTCCGACACTTGCACTTTTTGGACATCGGGTTCGTAAAACGTGCCTTTTATAGGCGTGTCATCCCATTCACTGAGTCGATAGGTGACCACGGGATGACGACGCACGTGTGTGACCACAAACACTTCTTCCGTCCAGCCCGGCAAATACCCTTTTTTGAAGGGGCGATGTTTCTTGTTGAGACGCACACGATCGCCCACTTGGCATTTGGGTGGGGGGATCTTGAGGTTCAAACGCGACCCGTACAGTCTATCCCACACGTCGGGCACCGTTTTGGAGCTGACTTGGTGCGGGGCAATGCCAATACTGCGATGATAGGCGTGATTGTACGTATGAATCAAGGGTTGTAACACATCCACGTACCGTAACGTATTGTGCGCGGTGAAATATCGGTACATGCGCTGTTTCAAGGTGCGATGCCATCGTTCCACCACCGAGGCCTTGCTATCCCCATACGTGGAAAAATGATGTGTCCCCTGTTTCTTGAACCAGGCTTGTACCCCTCGATTGTAAAATTCTTTGCCTTGATCCGTCTGCACGCGGAGCGGTCGCCGCGGCGAGGCTTGCTGGTAAATGCGTGTCAACCCTCGGATCATCTCTGACGTGCTTTTGGATTTGATGGGGACGGCCCAGGCATACTTGGACAGGACGTTGATCACGGTCAACAAATATTTGTTCCCCTGATTCCATCGACTGAGTTTTTGCATGTCCACTAAATCCATCTGCCATTGTTCGTCTCGGTCAAAGACCAACGTGGGCGTGGTGGGAAACCGCGTCCGTCGGGGTTTTTGGAGCGTATAACTCAACACGGATTGAAGAATCCGTTGCGCTTGCGGGGTTTTCAATTTATGGGCTTTGGCAAAGGGTTGAACCCCACCCAAAGCCCCAGGTTCTTGGGGATCTTCGTAAGCGCGTGACAACGACATCAAGACACTGACACACTATCGTATTCCATTTCTGTCTTTAATAGTTTTTCACACACCTACATGTTTTCAAAACAAGACCGAGCTACCAAAGTTCTTATGCAAATGGCGCCTTTTCTCATACTCTCTCTCCTGGGCTTTGATGGAATCCCCAAACTGATTCATCCACGGACTACGCTTCATCTTTTCTATATCTGGGTCTGGCCTCTCTACATGGTGCATCTCCCAGGGTGGGGATCCCTCCATCTCTCGGCCTTTTCCTTTCAGAAGAGGGACAGGTAGAGACTCCTTGGGCACATTCCCAGGGTGTTTAAGCCATTGGGGTGTGTCATGGACCCATCGTCTCAGGGTGGGTTGCGCTTGCTCTCGGGGACACCACAGGGGGCCATGGAGCCATTCAAAGTAGCCACAGGGTTCGGCATGGGTGAGAAGGCTCCCACAACTGAAAAACACTTTGTTGTAATTCTTGGCCGTGCGACTCAATTTCATCTTGGGGACGAACCCACATCGGCACTTGAGCTCCCCTCGTTGCAAACGGCCACGTACTTGAGGATGCGTGTCTTCTTTCAATGCCTCCATCATCACCTCCCGAGTGTCTTCACACAAATAGACCGGACACCCTTCTTGGGGACACTTGAACCTCAATGGACCAAAATTGGATCGGGGGTTGACACATTCAATGAATCGATGGGGATGAAAGGGACACGATTCATACAGGAGCTGGTTGAACTGGGTGTCCATCTGGTCCAGGTCATGTACTTCCCATTCCCCCACTTCAGTCGCTGGATCCGAATGAAACGTCCCTTCCTCTATACATTCTTCTTCATAGTCCTTCAGGGTTCCCTCCATCAGCTCGTTGACGGAACAGACGGGAGATGGTGTGGGGGGTGGCGGTGGGTCATTCGCTCGGGGCAGGGCCTTCAGAGCCAACACGAGTTCACTGGTGGGGGGTTGAGTGGCTTTCATGTCCAGGGCTTCAGCGGGGGACAGACCGATTTGGGCCATCTCGACTTCACGGGTGGCTCTCATATCTGGGGCTGGCGCTTGAGCTTCCCCCTTGGGTTTTTACTACTCACTCGACGTCGTTTGCGTCCCGAGGGCACAGCAGCAGGTTGAGTGGCTTGACGCTCCATCCCTCGTCTAAAGTGACTCTGACTGGACGTCTTGCCTGCCTTTTATAGCTCATCCTCCTGCGTCTCGTGATGATCGTATGATCTTTTTCTCCACCAATCCTGACTCAACCTGTGCTCTCGTGAGGGTGGTGTGATCAGACGGTTCGCCAATCAGAGCCCACGCCTTCCGCTATAAAACCAAAGGTGGTTCGAAGGCCGTCTCATTCGTCGCGGTCTTCTCTCATTGGACGGTAAGCGATCATGGCGCTCCACGAAGTGGGTCTCTTGGTGTACAGTCAGGGGTTTGCCATCTCCCGAGACGACTATATTATTCGAGAACTGGCTTTCTGTGATTGGACAGGGCATCATCATGCCCTCCTCAAATACCTGTTACCGAAAGGCGTGTCGTACAATCAATTATCCGAGGAGGCCAAAACGCGCGTCGATCGTCAGACCAAGACGGTGCATGGTTTGCCGTTTGAACCGTACACGGCTTACAACCGCCATGAATTTCATCCCTACCATCAGATCAAGGACGATATCACCCGTTGGTGTCAACAGTATCTCACCCCCCAGCGGGGTCGGTTGGGTGTGTTCACGCTCAATAGTCTGTATTGACTGTTCCAAGAGCCCCGGTTTTCGTACCCCCTCGTGGTCTTGGAAGGGCAGGGCTGCCGGGACTTGGCCCCTCTTCCCATCGCCACGGTCAATGTCCTGGCCACCAATGATCAGGGCCGCAATTGGTGCATGGATCATACCGACGGGGAACGTGGGAGTAGAGTCTGGCACGATCATTGCCCTCACGTACGGGCCTGTCAAAGGAGTGGATGGTTACGTCGCCAGACCAATGTCCTGCCCACCCTCTTCCAAGTCAATGCCCAACGCGTGGTGTGGCAACGACGGTGTGATCGATTGATGGATTATTTGTTATGTAACTATTGTAAAGAAGAAAAAGACGAAGCATTCGCTCGAGGTCAAGGACTGGATTGGATTCCCGATAATTGCAACGAATGCAGCACGGTCCGACGCATTTTCGAACAGACGGTCACCTTTCGGGAATGGCAAACACCCAGGCTGTATGCCGATGATGAACCGCATACCATGTGGGCTTGGACTCCTTTGTCTCACCATAAACACTGTTTTTAATTTTTTCACAGATCATGCCCCTGACCATTTACACGGGAGGTGCCAAAGGCGTGGACACGCATGTCGAACGATTATGTCACTTGTATGGTCATGCGTGTGTGGTCCTCATCCCACCCTGTCACCCTCGAGCCAAGTCCCTCGCGCCCTTGACCCAGTCCGATTTGGACGCCGCCACACCCACCGTCACCCAGGTGGCGTTTCGATTGGGTCGACAAATCCACCATCCCATCGGCTTCCAGTATATACAACGCAATTATCACGAGATCCAGCCTGCGTCCTTGGTGCTCGCCTTGGGCCATTTTGACGAATATCGCTAGCATCTGTTGGGTGGAACAGGATGGGGTGTGGTCATGGCCAGCTCTTAGGCAAACCCCTCTATGTGTTTGATGTGGATAGGGAACAATGGTTTTGGTGGAATCCCACCACCCAACAATATCTACCCTGTGAAGGCATGACGGAGGAACAAATCGCTCTACCCACCCTCCAAGACAAGACCGCCATTGTAGGCACGCGTGAAGAAGACCAGGCCATTTATCCCACCCTGGAAGCTTTATTCAAACGCAAATGAACACTAAACACTGCTATAAAACAAATCACTTGTTTTTAATCTCATTGTATATCCACAACAATAAAACTCATGTGTGACATGACATTCACAATCAAGTCCAGTCTCTTCATGACTTTGTCTATCGTGTCATAGGCGGGCTTCCTCCGGCCAATCATGACGGGGCGTTTTCCTACGGGACAGTCCGGGATCTCACTCTTGAAGCGGTCGATGATGAACGCAATCCCCTCATTCATTAGGTTGTCGAGATGGGGAGGGACACGCGCCATTTCCGCCATCATGCCAATCTAAAAACAAAAGACTCTCAATCAATTTTTTCAACCCATCACCACCAAAAAACTACTATTTTCCCTTACCGACAAACGGTGGTCCATCATACGGTGGCAGTGGTGACAGCCATTTTTCCGGGGTGCGTGTAAACGAAACACCACTTGGTTCCAGTGCCGATCTTCACCCAGATGTTGGGGCAAGCCTGTCAAATCGCATTTGGGTAACCCCTTAAACTCCTGCACCACCTTCTTTCGCTTGTTCATGGTGTAGAAGCAATGGACCCAAAACATAATCTTGATCTGCACCTCCAACGGCAGCACGTTGCCAAACGGTTTGTTCTGGGGATCGACCAACCCTCGGCAGTCCATGATGACAGCGCCAAGCATGAATGTGGTCTCTCCGCTCTGTTCCACCTTATTCATCTGTTCCTTGGACCAATCCCCGCCTCGCGCCAGGACCTTTTTCCATAGGAGAAAAAAGTATACCCATTGGGGGCACCCCCTAGAGTCTCCTCTCGTGTTCAATCTCCCCACGTGATGTCTCTCCACCAATCAGCTCCTCTCAATGATTCTCTAAATCACGTTGCGCGCCCAGTGTTGGCTCATTCCACTTTGATCAGTGTTGCTGTTCAAGATGGTGAACTCGCTACAATCATTGGTGTTGTTCTCTGTACCGATCGCCATATTGTTCGATATGTTAAAGATCCTTCACCACCTTCCGATGGGTCACGAATGTTTCCGCGCCCTGTTCAGACGCTGCACCATGAGGAACTGAGGGAATGGGCCAAAACGCTGCCGTGGGACCACCCTATCGCCCGGAAACTGGATCACGAGGTGCATCGCCGTCGCATGGCGGGTGAGTCCCAATTTGCTTTTATTTCCATGGCCCAGGTGTGGGGTCCCTCATATCCCCTTTTTTCTTGATTCATAGACGTGTTCCCGGGGATGGATTTTCTACCAAAAGTCTTGTGGCCCGTCCACTTGTGTCGTTGCCCTCGACGAGCTAGATTCAATTGGGCCGCGCGTTTCTGGGTACCTAGAACCTGTCGTTGCTGTCGTTTTATTTTGATAGATTCTTTGGATTTTGTGGAAAACCAACCCGTGTGTCACATTTACCACTGGGTCGCCCATCCCACCCACGGCGGGGTCTGCAACCATTGTGAACGCATGATGGATGGTTTGAGGATAGATGACGGGATTGCTGGCAACCGGGAGGGGTCCCTAACCGAAGATGACATTGTGGAGTTTGTGCAAAGTGGGGACCCCAACCATCGAGACTGGGACGATTGGCCCCTACGTATGACCTTCAGAATCAATTCGTTTCTCCGGGCCCAGGGTCCTGTGGGTGAACCGGATTTGGCTGCCCTTGGCTTTTTAGATAATTAATTTTTCAATTTTTTCAGGCACGCATTGCCTCCTACGTCATCACACGCAATGGATCCGCCCTTTGCACTCCGGGTTCTTTCGCACCAGTATTCCCATTCTGATTCGACTTTCCACCTCTTTGTAGGCTTTCATTATACGTTAAAACACTGTGGAGGATGGATAAGACCCGTTCAACTGAGATGTCATTATAGTACTGTCAAATGTGTAATCAGTCTTCATGAAACGTTTCAGATGTAAATTCCACTATTGAACAATGGGGGTGGATCCTCCCCTTGCAACACCGATGCCATATTCATAGTGTTCAACATCTCATTCAATTCTGCAATCACACTGCTTTTTAGGCACGCAGTTCCACCTCAAGAACAACCGCTGGATCCGAGACCGCATTGCTTACTTATTAATGAGCTTACAGCACTATTATTAATATAATTTTTTGTAGATTCGCACGCCATTCTCAGCACCCACGGGGTTCATGGTACCTCCGCTGCATGGTGTTTCCTCAGCAGTATCGTGCAGTGGTACACTGGATCAGGCACAGCATGAAAATGGAGATTTACGCAAAATTAAAGTTTGCGTAAACCTGCGTAAAGTTGGTCATCCAACTTTACGCAAACTTTCCACGGCGCGTAAAGGTTTGTAAAGGTAAATTTACGCGCTCGGCTCTTAAAGGTTTCGTAAAGCTAGGGTAAAGTTGTTGTAACAGCTTTACGCTCATTTACGCTACAAGTAAAGGTTTAGTAAGGTTGTCATATAATGCTAGCTTCCTAACAGCAATTTATTCCCGGCACTGTTTTTAGTAAGTAGTTTGTGTCCTGATACTAGTTCGCATAGTTTTTTTGATCACTCATTTGGTGTTCGATGTTGGTGTGCGATGTAAACAAGCCAACCGCGCAAATTTTTTTTGGTGGTGCGAACGACTTCGTACACGCTTAAAAATGACGCTGAAAAGAAAATTCTGCTGGCAGAGTTCATGCAAAGATATAGCTTGCGACTGTGCGGCAATTTTCGAAAAACGGTATATCTGTCGCGGCAAACACAATAGCCTTCAATTCATTGATTTCAGTCAGTATAAGGTATTTCTTCCTTAACGGTCACCTCTCTACACGGGCCATTTTTGTTTTTTTTTTATTTTTCGGCGGACAGTCCATACATGACATACCTTTACTCTTCTTTCAACCTCTCTACTATGGCCACTTTCTTCGATGTCCCTAAGGTGGCCGTTGAAGAGAGTTTCAACTGTAATTTGATCAAATTGAAATAATTGGAAAATAAAGAAAAAATATCGCCTCGCAAAAACGGCGAGTTTTACTTAAAGAAAGAACGCATTACTTAAAGAGAAAGAACGCATTCACAAATTACTGTGACAATTTTACATTCAACGGAGTACTGGCTTCATTGTTGAACCTCCTTTATCGCTTCCTTATTTTAAGTCCGCGGACTTCAGGTTTGGGAACGGACAATTTGTTAAAAGAAAGGGGCCTGGAAACAATAGAGTGAAGGGACAGCTGGTCAGCGGGCTTGTTCCTTTGCACATGCTCAATCAGGTTCGTTGATTTGGCGTCCATTTTGACAGTCCGGAATATCCCTAAATTTAAGGACAGGGCCAACTGGTCATGCGACACTTTTCAACCAATGAGAAGGCGCGCTTGTGTTTATCAACAAACAAATCAAAACATGATCAAACATCGCTGCTGTGATCAAATATTTTCAAAACAGCGGACGGAGTCGGACAAAATCAGTCATCGTTTCGAGGCTCTCAGACATATTTTTAAGACTTTTCATGAGGCATACACAATTTTTTTAAGTGGACAGCGTATCGGAAGCCATATTGGAAGTGTCTCGTGAAATATTCAGCACATTTTGTGGCTTATTTCTTCTTTTAAACAACCCGATGTGTGGGCGAGATTTTGGTCGGTTTTCAAGGTAGGTGAACAAGTATCTATTATTTTTTCGATTCACAGATTTTTTTTTTTTGCGAAGTTCTAGATATTTGTCCTTGATTGTCATATCGATTAACTTTTATCATGTTGAATGTGGGGATGGCAAACAACCTAGAATTTTGGTAGACCAGTTTTGAATTCCGACGTACAAATCACGTACGTTTTCAATTCCCTGGTTTCTCACGGAGCCGTGTTATTACTTTTTTTCGCATTAGTACGAGCCTTTGCCTTTTTTCTTTTCGAGGCCAAAACAACGTTATTAGTCTTATGGATATTCACGTCCAACATCTCGCCTCACTTTGCCGAAATTGAAGATCATAAGCGCAAGGTAGATACTAACGGCTTTGTTTCTGAAATTCACCAAATCTGGAAAGATTTAATGTTGCTGGATTCTCCAAATGTTCATCCACCGTTAAAAAACAATCAAAGAAAGAAGGCAAATTTCAAGTGTAAATGATGTATTTCGCTAGTCATTGAACATGCACTGAATCTGGGATCAAATTAAAACATTGCAGGTACTACAGCAAGCAAGGAAAGCACCAGATGCGTGAAGTCAACACGAAACAACACCAAAAAACAAACAAGAAAAATTAATAAATTTGAACTACTTTTTACTCTTGTTATGACGACTGGTTCTTTGATTCTTGTCTTGTAGAAGCTAATAGGTAGTACCGATCCTGTTTTGTATGAGCTCAACAAATTTTCACACTCTCTATAAGGCTATTTTTACACGGGACCATTTTGTTTCTATCAAAAATCTTGCAAGCCATGCCAGTGAAGCCACGACCACTGCGATCGGTCCGGAAACAGTTCGAACACCCCAATGATTCCTTGCAATGAATAATGTTCTGATTCTCTTACATGAAATGTTTTCTTTGAAATATTAAATGTGAAACCTAGATGAGTACGGTAAGGTACGGTACGGTACGGTACGGTAATTCTGTCCGTCGACTCCGTCCGTTGTTTTGAAAATTTTTGAGCACTGGGGCGATGTTTTGATTTGTTTGTTGATAAACACAAGCGCGCCTTCTCATTGGTTGAAAAGTGTCGCGTGACCAGCTGGCCCTGTCCTTAAATTTAGGGATATTCCGGACTGTTTTGAAAGTGTCCAACGGTTTCAAACTTGCTTCTTTGAAAGGTTGGAGATCGTTCATATATTATGCTTCTTGATAGCATCACAGGACATCTTAAGGTTGTTACAATTTATAATGGCACTATCAGCCTTTAGTAATCGATCACTTCTCAAGTGTGCAGCAACCCTTTCGGGACGAGATACTCAGTCAGAAATGGAGACAGAAACATCGTGTGAAGCGCAAGCATGAACACTGGAATGTTCACAACACAGACCAAGACTGTATTACACGTATTACTAAGGCTCTTCGATACTCAAGATCTCGCTGAAAAGAGCAGATAGTAAGGCAAGGTAAGTTGTCCTGGCTCGCCTTTTCTCTAACTTTTTAAGCTTAATTCCAACTTGTTTATGACGAGCTCGAATGACTGTCGCAAGTGCTCAGTAACTAACATTTCAGTGAGCAATGAAACCAGCATTAACCGTTTAAAGTAAATTATAACTAAACATGTGTATTTATTTGGCATAACCTTTCAATACTAAGCAAGCAACGAGACCATGACGTTGAAGATGATAATGTAAAATCATGTAAGGACTTTGGGGGTCTGAAGGAGTAGAATTTCCTTGTTTTTTACTGGAAAATAGGAGTTTGGTCACTGGTACTGGGAATTACTAAAAGAAAATAATGGAATTAAGAAAGGACATCTGTATAAAGTAAGCTTACATGTACTGTGATACAAACATTCTTATGAAAATTTTCACAGACTATAGAAGAACTAATAAACAGAATAGAAAAGTGTTAACAAGTGTTGAATTTGCAAGTAGGCAAAGATAATCTACGTAGTCTGGTTCTATATTTTCATGCGTCAGTCAATAACAGACCCAAGCTTCCCAATTCCCCGGGCAGTCATAGCGTCATAAGTGGTGAATAATTTAACAGCATGCATGTATTTTTTGAAGCAGGTACAAAAGTTTATTTTTGATTTTAAATTACGTGGGTTTTAACTTAAATAAACAGAGAATGAATAGACATTTTCATGAGTCTTTCAATGCATAGCTAATGCAGACTATGATTGAATTAGAATGTATTTTCATGTAAGTGCCAACATAGTTGTTAACATCTTCACAGTTTCATACCTTCATCTGCAGTTCAAAGTATGATTCATTTCATATATTACCATTAATTTTAATCTTCATGGTGCACTGCTCCTATGAAATTATATTGTGGTTCTTGAGAGGATACAGTGCAGCACATACTGTCAGGAAATTGAATGCCTTACTTTTTGGGAAGCAAAGCACACAGTCATGTTAGAAACCAGAAATTGTCCTATTTGCATCATAGTTGTATCGTCAGTAAATCTAGGTTTAAAGGAAAATAAAATTTAAAGAAACAAGTTGTGAAAGATAAGACTCTTAAGAGAGTCATAGCAGTCATAGCTGTTTTGGATTCTCTTGTCTACATACACCATTATTAATCTGCAAATACAACTGTCTCTCTTGTGAAATGTCCCTGGTGGCAAGGAAAGAAAATAGGCTGCTTTATTTACAGGGTACACTGTACATTATTATTAGGAGACATTGTTTTCAAGATTGAGGATAAGGGCTTTAAATAGCAAAGTGGCTTCACTCCTGTTACATTAACTAGGAACCTTGAACGTTTCGTATTAAAAAGGAAAAAAAATATATTAGGTAAAGTTTCAGGAAAATTTGAAACTTTTGGGAATAAGGTGCTTATATGTTTCTATATTTTCCCTGAAAGTCTTTGGTGGAGCTCATGAGAAGGCTACGAATGTTTATTGATTTGGAACTTTAGTCCAGGACAGGTAGAAATTTAGTTCGAACATGTAAACCTTTGATATGACTTGTCCGTGGGACAAGCACATTTTTAATTAGAAAAATGAAGATAAGAAACAGTTGCCTTAAATATTCCATTTAACTTTGCCATTCCACTGCCAGTCATTTCATCCATTTGCTTTTTTACAAGCTCTGTTGTAGGTTTAATTCAAAAATAATATACAAGGGTAATAATGTGATTAAAAACATTAAATGCCCGTTGCAAGCTAAACTTTTTGGACAAGAACTCTAGGTTTCGGACAACCAAATTTAATGTATTGCTCGTGTGAAGGACAAGTGGATAGGAAAATTTCTCTCTTACCAGGGTGCAAAGAAGGTGATTTTTAAAGCTTGCCATTCGGGCAAGCTGAAGCTAGCATATACTAGCCCAAATGTCATTTCAACTAGCCCCCAAACCGTTTTGATGAGCAGAATTGATTTCACAGTTCTTCTTTAATTTGAATTCCTCAAAAAAACTTCACTTGCCCATCGGGCAAGTTAAGTTCAAAATTCACTAGCTCGATAGCAAAATCCACTAGCCCCGGGCTATCAGACACTACTTTCTTTGCGCACTGCTTACTCTCTAATAATAATAATAATGTACATCCAGTGGTTTTTCATAGCACTTTACAATGATATTAATGGATGATACTTTTATAAAAATGCATACATTAAAATAAAAAAAGATATACATTGTAAAACATTGAACTCTAATAATATAATAAACCATTGTTAATAAATTTAACATATATATATGCTTCAGTCTCCCCGACTAGTAAGGCACTGTGCCTGAGTTATAAGACATGAGACTTTAATAAAGTTCATTACTATTATTATTATTATTATTATAGGGTTTCCATGTAGCATTTTACCCTGATTTTCACACTCAACTGTAAGTAGGGTTCTAAATGTCAATATTATTGCCTTTAAGGAAAACCTTTAACTCATACTAGTCAAACATTTTGAATCTTTAACAGTCAGGTGAATCTTATTCAGTTGTGTGAATTTGTGGACATTGAAATCATTTGCTACTCAGGTTTTGCACTGTTATTAGACCACTTGTGGAAAATGCCTTATCATTTTTTTCAAATTTTTAGTCTTGGTTTGTGAAAAGAGGCATGTGGGGAACCCTGTGTCAAGTAAAATTGTGCTGATTGTAGTAATTTGGCCATGAGTGTAGGAAAAAATGTTATTAATTAGTAATAGCAGGCGGTGTCCTCTGGCAACTTAGGGGGTGTTTACATGACACCGGGGCAACTTTTGCCCCGGAGCGAGTTCACTCCGGTTCCCCTCTCATAGCTCTATATTTGTTTTCATGATACCACCACAAAATGTCATGCAGGCACGAGTCACCCCAGCATGAGTTCACCCCGGTTCTTGTACCGGGGCGAGAATTTCACTCTGGTACAAAACCTCATGGCAGTATCATGTAAATGCGAAACGACCACCCGTTTCGGCACGAAATCGGTCTGCCGGTAGACTGGAATGGGTAGCGCACGCGTAATGTTTGCGATTTTGAATCACACTTGTATTTTATCAGCATGAAGTGTACCTTCAAATAACGAGATATAAAATGACTCAGTCATAATGTAAACGCGATACAAAATCAAAACGTCATCCCGGTATGAGACTCGCGCCGGTGTGAGTTTTCTCATGTAAACACCCCCTTACTGTACATGTACTTGTGCCTTTAGTGCGCGATTAAGTCTATTTACTCAAATAATACTTGCTTTCTATTTATTCAGCAGATCAGCCTGGTATGGGATGTTGGTGACAGAAAGTCCTCTCAAAGCAAACAGGATTAATACATGTTAATTACAAGCCTTAGTCTTGTAAAGTGGTTCCAGGGCTGTCACTAAGGGCCATAAACCAGACTTTAAATCGACTACTTTGAGCCCAATACTTGGCTGTTTTGAGAGGAAACGAAACTTTCCACATTTTCAATGTCCCGCTCACTAATTTCACTTAAACCCTGCAACTTGCAATCTTAGTGACAGCCTTGTGCATCTAACTTTTACATCATCAGTTTATGAAAATGATTTGTTATTTGGATTTTGTTGTTAAATTTGACTGTAAACACTTCTGGGAGTGAAAGGGCTAAATCAAGAAACCATCAATGTTATACATGTATTAGGCTTTCAGTCTTTTTATTTCTTATCTAAAATTGTTTAACCTTTTAATTTGAATTATGCTAAATTATACTGAATATTTTCATTTTGGAAGAGACCATTTTGACCCACCTTTACATTAATTTGTGTGTTAGAGTTGCTGTTTTTTATCAAAATTTAACTTCATCAGTTTTCTTGTACACCCTGTACCTTACATGTAAATGCTAATAATTATTTTAAACTATAAATCATCTTAATTTGGTATAATACTAAGTTAAGATTATTTTTTTGGATATTTTGAGAAGACTGTTTTGACCCATTTGAAAAGTTTATGTACACTGTATCTTATTTAAACCTTACGTGTTGGAAAAATTTTCGTTTTTTTTTTTAATTTATTGTAATGACAAAGATGCTAACACAGAAATAAATCATGTTATATTTAGAAAATTCAGTTTTAGGGTATGAGTGTGTTTTGTTTTTTAAAACCTTGTAATATCACTCTTTGCGGGACTAAACTTAAAGAATGCGATTCGTATTTGCAGCTTTTGCAGTTACAACAATGTAGCATACCTGGCGATTTTCATGGGATTTGAAATGTAAAAATAAAGATAGGCAATTTGAAAATTGGTTATGGTAATGCAAAATTGGAAACGGAAAGGGGCCCTATCTTTTAAACTACTACTTATTCAAAGTTCATCTACTGGTTAAACAATATACTCCATTAAAGCAAGTTATAACTTAATATTAGGGATGACTAATATCAGTTTGAAGTTGGGTTCTTATTTTTCTATAGGTCTATTGGGTTTTCAACGCTTTATAACTTTTCGTTTTTGTTGTCAGTTTTGAAAAATAAAAACAAAATTTCTGGCCTAATCCTTTAACTGTGTGTTGAAGTGTTGTTACATATTAGGGTATTTTATTTTATGTCGAAACTTGAATTGAGGATTACTCATACAATTATTTGTAATGTATATATGAGTAATCCTCCATGGCTCCAGATTGTAAATACTATGGAGAGATGATGGGGAACCAAAGAAAACAACCGGTATTAAGTACACAACAAAAATCCAATGTTTGTGTGGAAAATTCAGATATTCGACATGGACAAAAATAAAATCTTGATTGTTAAAAGTTTGGTAAGAAAAATTTACCGATTACCATTATATTTACCGGTATTTTTAAAGTTTCCAGTGTGTTTATGTGTATATATATATGGCGTAAAGGAGCTTGTATTTGCGCTTTACACAAGCTTAAAGTAGGGTTTACACAAGCTTTACGCAAAACGTAAAGGTGTTGCGTAAAGTTTTTGTTTCATTACGCCAGCTTTATATGTACGCGTAAAGGTGCTGTAAAGCTGAACTTTACGTAGAGTAAAGGAAGCGTAAAGTTGTGTAAAATTCGCTGACTTTACGTTGTCATTACGCTCACGTAAATTTGATTTTTCATGCTGTGAGGGGTCCCTCTTCCGTTTCCGAGTCCACTCAAATTACTCTGTTGTCGTTGTTATTTGAACTTTCGTCGTGCGAGCGATTTACACGTGCCCTGTTATTGGTGTGAGATGTTGCAAGGGATGGGATATCCACCCCGTTCTTAAAAAAATGTTTTTTTCTTTTCAGATTCTCGTTTTGTCATACGTGCCATTTCTCTCCCTTCCCTTTTTCAGCCACTACCCAGGTGATGACCAATCACACGGGGAATAACGTTCAAAATCTGACGGGAAAATTATATTTTGTCTGCAAACACTGTTGGATTTATTTACGTCACGTGTCCACCCTCCATGAACCCTGTCGGGGCTGTGCTATCATGAACAGTATGGGATGGGAATTCTGAACACCCGGCAGGGGGAGGTCTGCATGGTGGCGCCACCCCTGCTGGATGTTTATTCTTATGTTTTTCATTGAATTAGATTCCCATTGGATCATTCAACGTGTGATGATTTTCAAAAGCTGGCCCATCCCTCATTAACTTTGTATCGTATTTTATCAAGGATGGTCCAGCTTACTCCATTTGTTCAAACGTTGATTTTTCATTAGAATGTCATTGGATCCTAGAGCATTTTGACTTTACTCAAGACTGGATTTTAATAGAACTTTTTTGTGTACAATCATTCAAGGGCGTGACACCACGAGGGCGTCACACACGTCCCGCTTGTAATTAAGTCCTGTTTTCTTTGTCTTCCAGTCAATCAATGGATAATAAACCACCGCCTCGTGCGTGCCAATGGTCGACTTTATCTCATTCAGTTTGCTTCTTGGATCTAACCACTCTCCTTCTAATTCGTTTCAGACACCTTTTCCACGTTTAAACTCCATTTAATCAAACCATGGTCAGGGTTAAGTTTCAGCCACTACATTCGATGGCCTCATCCATTGCTCATGACTTCTTCCGCCAGGAAGCAAACACCCTATCTTCATTATGTGTATTAATGTAAAAAAATGGGCGTGACGTCACTCGGACGTCACACACGTCCCGCTTGTAATCCAGGCTCCACTCGCGATTGGTTGATTAAAAAAAAAATGATTTTTTCACGGTCAAACTCTGTGTGTGCGTGTTCTTTTCCCCATGTCTGGGACCCAGGGTCACGTGATATAAATCCCGCCCTCTGATTGGTCGAGAGAGGTCACGTGAACAAATGGATGACGTATCCTATGCTAATGAGTCACGTGACCCTCTCAAACAATAGTTTCTATTGTCTTTGCTGCGCTCTGATTGGTTACCGACTGAAGTAGCCATCTATACTACTAACCCCACTAGACCGGGGTCCCCCACTCCATGTAAACAGGCCCTTAACTTCCAAAAGCTTGGACCGCGTTTACTGTCATCTATACCGTTAATCGACAATGTAATTGCGGAGTGATCTGATTTAATAGATGGTATTATGTCTACTGAAACAATGTCGTCCTGCAAAGAATCATGTACCAACCACTAGTCCAAACGTCTCTGAATAATTGGGGTCTTCTGTCTCCACGTAAAGCGTTTCTCCGTCGGGTTTCTAACACGCCATATATCTATCAAATCCTGCTCCAAACAAATATCCTCAAGAATTTTGACCGATTCCTTCGTTTTCTTAATACCCCCGCTTCCATCAAGATCATGGTCAAAAATCACATTAAGTCTCCACCGAAAACAAAAGAAGAATCCGCGAGTGTGAGCGAGCTTTTAAGCTCTTCTGAAATTTTGTTGAAAAAATCGCACTGCTCGGCACATTTATTTGGTGCGTAGATGTTTAGAAGTGCAAATGGAGAATCCTGAATAAGAGCCTCAAGGAGAATGTATCGACCTTGCGAGTCAACCTTTAAGGATTGCAGACTAAAATCTAGCTGATCTTTAACTAGAATAAGAACGCCTCTACTATGATTAGTTCAATGGGAAAAGAACGTTTTGCCTTTCCACTGTTTTTTCCATTCATTCTCCACTTCTGGGGTGCTATATGTTTCCTGAAGGAAACATATATCAGCAGAAGATTTAAACAGCCAATTAAAAACAGACTTCCTTCTATCAAAAGAGCGAATTCCGCGAGCATTTAACGATAAAAGTTTAAAGTTTATGTTTTGGCGCCCCATGTTCGACGAGATAATCTGTAAATTTCAAATGCGAGAAGCCAACGCTAACGATTCTTTTGAATAACAGGCAATCAGTAGCCTTAGCCGAGTATATCACGCAAATAACAAAAGAAAACAGAACAATAAGAAAATAACAAACGAAAGCAATCAAACGTAAAACAAAAACCAAGCCTAGATCTAAATAAAGCAAGACAAATATTAAAATAACAACTAGAGAACAATACAGTACAAAAATAACACGAAAAACAATGACAAAAACTAACAATGGCCACAAAGAACAAACACAATACATACAAATAAAAATAAAATAGCGGCCAGCCAAAGCTGTTAGTGCCACCTCTGACTGGCACCTTGCAATCTTGATCATAATTATTAGCATTCTGGTTTTTGCTCCACAGTTCTTGGCAAAATAATAAAAATACAACTTTGAATAGTTAGAAAATATATGCGGCCTAACGATTTTTCTAATGTTCTTACATCTCAACACCGTCAATAAACAATTTATCCGGCTCCGCTCTACTAAAAAAAGCGGTCTTATTGTCCTTTTTCGTTTGTTTTAAATTGCTTCATCTTCTTCTTTCTTCTTTCCAAAATTTCACTTGGAAGGTCCAGCGAAATTCCAAAGTTTTTTCCTTTTAGCTTTCTAGCATTGGACATAACTTCTTCACGTTGAGGATATTTCAAAAAACGTGCGATTATTTGTCGGGGTTTATCATTGGAAGAAACACGCTTTCCAACACGATGAACCCTTTGGAATTCGATTTGATCTGCATTTTCCATACCACGCTATGTTTTAAGGAATCCAACCAAAACCTTTCTCGCATCCTCCTCCGTATCGGCTTCTTCTTTAATTCCGAAAAAACGAAGATTTTCCCGCCGCTGATAAACTTCCATGTATAGTTTCTCGTCCCGGAGCTGATTAATTTCGCATTTGAGGTTTTCAAATTTCTCCTTGAAAGACTCGCGTTCCGTGTTCGCAAAATCCAATCCGTCTTCCAGCTCTTTGATCTTTTTTTCTGTTTTGTTTTTGAAAGCCTCGAAACAATCCACCTTTGCCTGCAAATTATTAACTTCTTTCTCAACTGCTTTTACATACCGTTCCAAATTCTCAAGTTTTTCCAACACTTGTTCAAGTTTCGGGATAACTTCCCCCACCATATTCAGTATAGATAACACTTCGTCCGATTCACACAGTTCGGAATCTGAGAGCGAAGCGTAGTGTCTTAACTTTTTGCCATCTGGGGAAAGATTATCGTCAGTGGAAGATGCTGAAGAGCTTTTCCTCGATTTTCGTTTAACAGTTTCGGCCATACAACATTGTGGAGTGCGGAGCAAAATCACACACGTCTACTCCGACATCTTGCCCGACCCAGTCCCCCGACCCAGTCCCCCCAGGAAATTAACATGGGAATCAATCAACCATAAACAAACAATTTGAGACGACAATAACGTACATTACATATCGTTGTCTCGCTTCAATCAGAAGAGTCCCCTAGATCGCGATAAAAGCCATTTGTGCGCGTGTATGATCCCTAACTGATCTTTTGAATCACCTGTTACTTCTGCTCTGACAGACGTAAAGTACGGTCCGCAATTAATAAATCACTGAATCAACACAGGAGTCGCTCTTTTAAAAGAAAATGTTGTTCAATGGGGTGAGCGTTGATGTTCAAAGGTCGTTCCACGTGAATTCACATGCAGCATAATCCTTTACTTTGAACTTGACAAGTTGCACAGTTTTCGATTTTAACAGTTTTTCCAATAGCATTAAAATTTTTCCTCTAAATTGGGATGGCTCATCAGCTAGTTTTTCAAAAGTTGTTACTTCTGCTCTGACAGGCGTAAAGTACGGTCGGCAATTAATAAAGCACTGAATAAACACAGGAGTCACTCTTTTATGCTAATTTAATATTTCAGCAGGCTTTTTACTGCCGTGTCTGCGAGGCTAATACACAACTTAAGATTGTTTTTCCAGTAAAACACGATGTATAAAAAAGAAAAGATACGATTATTTTTTGTGATTGTTTTAGAAACAGGTATAAAATCTGTAAGTCCCGCATTGTCCTTGGTGTCGTGACAAGTCATTACCTATCATGTACTAAAAATAGATACACAAAGGCCAAATCGACCGAATCCACAATTTCACTGATAACATAGGAAAGAAAATACTTCTGTTCTGCACTTAAACGATGACTTTCTAACAAGTTGACTTATTCAAAGAAAATAATAGTTTTGGGGCGGCCGCGGGTTTTGTTGCGGAAATTCATGGCAGCTTTCCCAGGAAAGCTCCACGGGATCTCAGTCATTTGTCGCAAGCGAATTTTCTTTTCAACCTAAATGATTAGTAAAAAGAATAGTTTTCTTATTTTTGACTGAAACATTTTCATAAAAATTACCTAAACAGACTTGAATCTTACTTTTCCATTAAAAAACATGAAAAATCGGTGGCTTTGCCCTTGTTTCTCATGACGCGAAAACTTTGATGGGTTTCATATAACAACATGCCGGGGTTTTTTGCACGCTTAGGCTAAAAATTAGCGAGTTTGCTGATCAGCAGAGCAGTATAGCGGTAATGTTTTGTTGGAGAAAAGATGGATGAAGATCTTGCTGCCTTGTTTAAACTCGTGGACTCCCACATAAAGGGGAATAGTGACTCGAAAGACGATCAGTTTAAACGCTTTTTGTGTACCCTGGAAAAAAAGTACGAAAAGCAAAAGGAATTTATTCGCAACCTGGGGTGCAATGCCCACGTGGGCCTTGAAGAAGATGAAATGGCAGATGCATTGATTCCTGGAGATCTTCTGTCGTCTGCAGAGAAGTACAAGGCAGTGAAAACAACTGCAAATGGTGATTGTTTGTATAATGCTGCATCACTAACTTTGGTTGGCAATGAATCATATGCAACGTTGCTACGATTGCTTGTTGCCCTTGAGCTTGTGCTTAATGCTGATTTTTACGTGCAGCATCCAAAATGTACCTACTTTCCCGCTGGTGGTCGTCACCCCAATACCGTTTTTTCCCTGTGTTTAACCAACAGTAGTAACAAAGTGTTTCACGACACTGAACATGATAAAAAATTTGCCATTCTGTCTGAAGCATGGGTTGCCAGCAAACCAAAAGAGTGGAGTGGATATTTTCATTTGAAAGCGCTAGCAACAGTGTTAGCTAGGCCTGTGTTCTCAAGCTACCCAAACTGTCAGACGTGGATACGAGACTTCCTTCATGGTATCATCTATCCCCAAATGGCCACATTCTCTGTGGAACCAGTGTTCTTGCTTTGGTCGAGAGAAGGAAGTGACAACAGACCTGGCGCATGGTATGAACCAAATCACTCTGTCCCTCTGTACTCAGCAGAAGCAAGTGAAGGTATTGATGCTTTGGTTGACAGCAAAACATATGATTCCAAACCAAGCCCCGAAAGCCAAAAATCGTCATTGGACTTTCGAGACTGGCATTAACAGAGCAACTAAAGGCCCCGGATGCAGTATAGTAAAGGGTCTAAAGAAGACAAGATAGGATCCTGGAGAGAGCAACAAAAAGAAAACACAACCGTGCGAACAACGCAAATCTAAAGCCACAAAAAGAGGGTGTTTAGAACAATTTGGCCTCCTAAGTCAACCAAGTTCTCTTAAAAAACAGAAGAAAGAAGATCTCCCTAAAACCTTAGTACGTGACGAGAAGAAAACTAAGCCTGTTTCCACTAATGCAGCAAACATGGCCTCACCACAGGTCCTCTCACAGTTGTCTAAAGGAGAAGAAAAGAACAAAACAAGCAACTACGAAGAAAGCAGAGTAAGAAAGTTCCAGTGGAATTGGCTGACCTTGTTTCCTTGGTTAAGGATCAACAAGCAATGCCTCAACTCAGATGAGCAGTACTCATATCCATACCCTCATGTCCAGCCGCCAAATGGTGTTGTCCAATCAATGTTCTGCGATGCATGTTCACAGCTGGCAAAGACGTCATCTGGTGCAGACCTATCAAAGAAAAGTGGAGCAAAAGTCTTTAAGACTGAAAAGCTAAAGAAGCATGAGAAAAGTCAAGCTCATGTGAGTTGCACCGAGACCTTGAAAGCTAGACAGAAGCCACAGGAGTCTCCATTGGCTAAGTCGCTTAACAAGGGTAGTACTTTAGCTGATGCAAAATTGGACAAGAAGATCCTGACTGCCTTTACTGTTGTGGCACTGGAAAGGCCCTTTGATGATTATGAGTGTGTTTGTGCTCTACAAAAACATTAATGGAGCTGACCTTGGTGAAATATATGTAACAAGAAGTGCCTGTACCGAATTTCTGTCTAATAAAAGTGAGGTTATGAAGGATAAGATAGCAGAGAACTTACGAGGGAACAATTTTCTTTCAGCGATGGCAGATGGTGGAACTGATCAGGGTGTGATGGAAGAGGTACTTGTTTATGTACGCTACCTCGATATGGAACTTGGCAAGCTTGTGAATGAGTACTTAGCAATTCAAGAGCCAAAGTCAGGGAGTAGTGTAGATGTTCTGGATGCCATCAGTTTCGCCATATCAAACAGTACGGGAATGGAGGACAGTGAGTGGAAGGAGAAGCTGATGTCATTTGGCAGCGATGGCTGTGCAGCGATGACTTGAGCGAGAAATGGAGTTTGGGGGCTACTTCGAAAAGATTCATCAAACTTTAAGGAGTTAAGGAGTTTTGGTGCGGTGCACACAGGGTAGAGCTTGCTGTTGTCAAGTCCCTCCAACACTTTGAAGAGTACTAGTTCAATAAGCTGCGCGAAACACTGCAGAGTCTGTACAAGGAGTATCACTACAGCCCTAAGGCTCTGCGAGAACTGAGAGAGTTAGCTGAAGCCCTCGAGGAGAAAGTTTCAAGACCTTTGAATGAGTTAGGTGCTCATGGGCTTCCACATCTAGAAACTGCCTTGAAAATTCTTTTTAGTGGATTCAAAGTTCTTATCATGCATTCACAAAACACCAAAGAAGGCAGAGTTGGATCAGCAGGTCGACAAGGAAGAGCAACTTTCTCAGTGAAGTTTTTGACATCCATGAAGGGACTGTTGTTTACACACCTGACATGGGACATAGTGGAGGTGGCACCCCAACTCAGTAAAGTGTTTCAAGGTAACTTTACTACAGTTACGTGTGTGATTGCAGCAGTCAACAACTTCAAGATGAGATTACTTGCCATGAAAAAGAAGAACGGCCAAAGACTCCTCCATTTTCTGCAACAAATGGAGGGCAACGACTCTTTCAGTGAAATCACCATTGTCAGTGGAGGAAATGATCTTAAAGAATTTGAGGCGAAGAAGCAGGCAGTGCTGGACGATATACTTGAGAATATAGAAGAGAGGTTTGGCTACTTAGAAAATGACCCTCTGCTGAAAGCTGCTGCAGTGCTGGATCCAGACGTGTGGCCAAAAGATCAGATTGAGTTGTCTACATAAAGGGATGCTGAAAATGAATTACTGGCAAATTATTATGAGGATCACTTGTTAAGAGCTGGATGTGAACTCCATCAGATTGTAAGAAAGTGGTCATCAGTCAAAAGCTACGTCAGCCTTCATTTAAGCAGCAGGTGCACCGAGGAAATCTTTGCCACCATCTTCAAAAGTCGAATGGATGACTGCTGTAATTTCCTACTCCTAGCTGAAATTGTTCTTATTTGGCCACTGTCAACAGCAGTGGTGGAGAGAGGCTTCAGCAGCGTGAACAGGGTAAAGACACAGCTGCGAGTCGAGTTTCCATCCAGAAAACTTGGATGGTGTGCTTAGAAATTCAGTTGAGTACCATCCGATCCCGAAAGCCCAAAGACCCCGGGCATTTGTTAACTCTGGACTCCTCTCCAAAACTGTCAGCAGGTTCCGCGGCTCAAGCTTCAGACCTTGAAGAGAGCAGTGGGTAGAGAACCATCCCCAAGGCCAAATTATGGGCTGGATTTGCTAAGAAGGACTCTTTTAAAAGCTAGTAATTGTTACAATATTTACGACATTTTCAGTTTAAGAGCTGTTCTAAGATTTGTTCACACTAGATCAGTACTCAAACGCTAAAAGAAAGAACATACTAGGTGTTTAAAGTAGTCCCTCTTTTGCAAGTTGGATGATTAAATTGAGATGAATATTTTGCTGCGAAACAGAGATATGTTACAGTTAGTGTTTAATGGATGACTGTCCAATTTTGTTTAAACTTTTCATATTTCTAATTCATGAAAGATGATTTACATCGTTGACAGTATTGATCTACCTAGTTGGAATTTGTAATTCCGATTTAAACACTGTATAAAGAATTTCTAAAGAATTAAGTATACAGAGTTCAAACGAAATAGTGTTTTGCAAAGCTTCCATAATGCTTATGTAAGTGTGAATTAAATAATTATTTGACTATAAGTGATGAAAGGTTTTCAGGAGGTCAAAGGATATGATGTTTCATGAACATGAAAACAATAAATAAATGCACATAGTTCTATTTGACTTGTTATGAAAACAATTTTGTTTAATTTTTAATAATTAACTAACTGATTTATTAATTTGGGCGACGAACTAGGAGGCCCGGGTACCTCTGCTAAAATGTTTGGGAGCCCAAAGGGCTCCCTGAAATTTTAATTTGGGCAACCATCTCTTAGGCCTGGGCACCCAAGCTAAAACGCTTGGGAGCACAGAGGGCTCCCTAAAATTTTCCTTAGAGCACAGCCTTGCACCAGGAAATTCAATAATTTTGATTTTCAGTGGACAAAAACCTTGTACCAGAAAAATTTAAAGCATATTGCATTCTTTTTTACATTTTTCAAGGGCTAAAGATGTAATTAGTCATCTGTAATAATACCAAATAAAATTTCTTATTGAAGCCCAAGAAAATGAAATGCCAAATTTCACAAAATTGCATCTTTCACATGAAATTTTCATAATTAAATTCAAATTACTTAATTTTCCGGTGGATTCTGTCTTAATACTTAAGCCTCTTCATGGGTATTTCCTGTATCAAATGGACACAAGAGCGTTCCACAAGGGTGTCCATCTAATGTAATCAAACCCCACTTTATGTACACCCGCTTAATATGGACACCTCATTATTATGGGCAGTTTGCTTTGTCCATGGGGTAAGAAAGCCCTTACATTTTCTCTAAATTCAACCTGCTTATTATGGACACCCCATCAATACGGACATTTTCTATTGCCCCCTCAGTGTCCAAAATAACAGGGTTCAACTGTACTGGTTTCACAACAACAACAACAACAACAACAATTTTTATTGT
>CALNXK010000653.1:32500-37500 GCA_942486035.1 Porites lobata | reverse complement strand
AAATGGTGCAGTTAGGGGGATGCTTACCAGCAATTTTCTATTCAGTTGTAATTCTGATTTGTTATTGGTACTGAATTTAAAAAA
Source organism: Porites lobata (assembly GCA_942486035.1). Lineage (NCBI taxonomy): Eukaryota > Metazoa > Cnidaria > Anthozoa > Scleractinia > Poritidae > Porites > Porites lobata. The sequence goes on along the minus strand of CALNXK010000653.1, from coordinate 37,416 downwards.
AACAGCTTTAAGGAGCACCTCTGATAAGGCAGGAGTTAACATAATACATACAGATCACGTAACAAATAAAACACCTCTCAAAAAATTTAAGGTAGGCTAACCAGTGTCTTATATGTCAATGGATGGAGCACCTTTACTTGTTACAAATAAATGAACATCATGTTTAAATAATGCTACAATCCCAGTCAAAAGGTTTTGGGACACCTCCCCTTGTTCACATGTTTTTGTATGGAATTTGCAGCCATCCTGCAAAAGACACTCATAAACACGGCCTTAACAAGAATTTCCCCGAACAAAGTTGAGGTCCTTAACGTTTGCAAGATATGTGAAAAGGGGTTTGACTTGTAACACCCAGCGCTGTTCAGGGGAGGAGGGGGGAAACCTTGAAGTACATTTTCCTCACCTGAAACACAAAGTGTCCTAAACGTTTTGATCAGGATTGTAGTCTGTTTATGTTAGCCTATGGCAAGTTGGACAGAACCAGTCTCCTTCAGGCAGTTCTTTCATCCTCAAACACGACATGTGGTACCATTTTATCTGGCATGTATCATTGTCACACCCGATTAATGTGCTTCCTTCCACATGTCGCTGACAGTAGCACCAAGGCCCTTCCACATCGTCTTCATCACATGTTGATGATACTGAGTCAATGTGGGTTTGAACTTGACAACCTGGACGAGTGTAACACTTACCCACCATTTCAGGCAAAAGGCATTTGCTAAAAAATTCGGTGGCAGCGCGTAGTGAATTGGCCCAAAGCTCTCGATCAGGAAGAATTCGCTGCACAAAAAGATCTTGCATTGTCCACACTACAAAGTCGCAATATTCGACGCCACAGATAAATATCTGTGCTTGAACTTGGTAGTAATAAGCATGCGATTTGTCCAGGTAAATGTTACCAAGTTCATCTTTTTTTCAACAAAAGTTTTTCTTGCCAGCAGCATCAGAAATTACTGCATCCTTATAGGCATATGGACATTTTATTTCACATACACCCTGCCCACAGCATTTGCAATTTACAAACCCATCAGGGGAAGCTCCCAAGTACAGCCACCTTGGATCAACATTTAGACCACTGTCTGAAATTGTTAAAGACTCATGGAACTGACCTATTGATTTCTGGTAAGCTTCACGTGCCCTACCCTCATTTCTACATCCCCACCTTGTGGCTGCAGTTGAAAACTTATGGGCTTCAGGGTAACATATTGACTTAACCAGACTCTTTGCAGGTTTTGCTGGATTTGTGCTGCAAACAGATTTAAGTTTGGAAGCGGTTACACGACCTGCCCTTTGCTGGTACCAAACTTGACTTTGTGACTGCTTCCTAGTTGAAGCCTCTATTGCTCGACATTCCCCTGGTGTAACCTCAAGAACTACTGGCTTACAGCATTGCAGTAACTCCTCATATTCCAGCACAACACATTCTTCTCTATACAACCTATCAGGAAGAGACTTTGGCAGATTGTCAATTTCTTTACATGCAAACTGCTCATTAAATGGTGGTACAAGGGACAGTACTGCAGGTTTCACTTGAGTCTTAGATATGCTTTCAAAAAAAAATTTCTGCTCATCAGCAGTTGGTGCAGGTATCCCAGTAGTTTTGATCCCAGGGTCCGACCTAGTCCCACTAGGGGTAACTTCATTTTCCACCATCAAATCATACTTCTTCTTTGCGGATGTAAAATCCATATCACATACAGGTAAGTAGGGGATTTCTCTCACATGACTAGGGAGCATCCATTTGCTTTTTTCTTGTGTGCAAGTGGTGGAATCTCTAATTCTAACACCAGACTCTGCAGCAAAAAGCACTGCACCAACATGTGAACAAGCTTCACACAATCCTGCCATACAATCACAGTGGGCTGCTATAACAGTGCCATCTTTTTCGGCCAAAAACCATACTTTACGAGGGGTATCCCTGGCTCTCTGTGAGTGGTTTACCTGTTCAAGGTATCCCATAAATAATGCAAATTAAGAAAACCCTGCCATTTGCATATGTCTTACAAAACAATGAAGTTGAAAACAAAAGAATCCATCCCCGGTTCAATCTTATCTTTGGTTCTAAGCTTATTATCACAAATTACTATTACCCAGAAAGAGGAAAACAAAATTTAAAACAAGGATGAACTGAAAACCACTGCAGATATTTTACAATATTTATCCAAATAAATTCTTCATCTCAGAGAAAAACATATCACAGCCTTCAAATTAGCTGAACTCAACATTTTATTTGTATCACCTGAAAGTAGTTGTACACATAAACGAAAATCTGTCACTGACAAAACTAGGAATAACATGCAGTGAAAATGTTAAAACAGGGAACAAAGAACTTAATAAGCTCATCTTCACTCACCCTCGCAAACACAACAACTTTATCTGTACCAACACATCGCATGTAGAGGGTGTTCACCCAGCCAGAGACGAAAAAATTATATGCATCCATCGACTTGTAGGCCTTCATTTGGCTTTTTGTCGCCCACGAGGTTTGCAAGACTAAATAATTCACGATATCGGGATACTGCACACTCGGTAGAAGCCCCACATTTTCACTGTAATCACTTTTCTTTAACGAATAAGGGTCGAACCCACATATACTAACTTTTTCCCTATATCTTAATTTCGATGGGCCATCTAGACCCGCAAAATAATCCGAAAACTGCACGTTTTCGTCCGGCTCACTCTCCATGGCAGCCATCTTGATGGTCTGGTCCCCCAACATGGCGCCGGCAGATGACGTAGTAATTTTTGGTCACGTGGTTGCAAACAAGTGTAGGTTTTCTTTCTTGGTTTTCACGTGACGTCACGGGCATTTCCAAATTTGGTTGTCGGCCATGTTGGTGTCCCTTCCGACCGTGAAATTTGTGATAATAGTATGTCGGATCTCGCAACTCTTTCGTTCTCTTCGAAATTTTGCGGTCGTAAATGGAATTATCGGACGGAAAAAGCGATCAGGACTCAGATAGGACTAGTGCGAGTATCCTTGATCTTTCCGGGTTCGCCAAAAGCCTCGAGAGCCAAGTAAAGACACAATATATTCAGAAAATGTTCCTACTTGGAGTTGACCCGGTCAGCATTCCAACCGAACAGTTCGACCCAGAATGTTTGCCACGTATTGAAGCCACTGATTTGCTAGGATATCTGGTTTTAGAGACTAGCTAGTATACGAAACGGCAGTTCAAGGCCTACAAGAGTTTGGAAGCCTTCAACCAGATGGTTTGGGGATTCGTGACCTCTGTAAGAGGAAATATTAAGTGTACCTGGTAATGTAACTAACCAAAATGCCTTGCTTTGCGACAATATTTGTCTCTGCAAGTCCAAAGCAACCTCAACAGATAAACTACTAGAGTGCCACAGCGCAGACTGTAAGAATAGTAAATTTTTTCATTTAAGTTGTCTTATAAAAAAAGGATGCCAAACAATTGTAAGACTAGCTGACAGTACTGTGTGTAAACAGCCAAACAGGTCAGTGCCACCATGTACTTCTTCAACTCAGTGGAACAGTTTCATCATTACCTGTGCCATTGTCTGTACCATAAACATCCAACATCCAAACTGATTCTGTTAGTGGAAGTGATGATGATGTTGAGATCAGGTGAAATTGACAAACAGAGTGCTTTGGCAAATCTTACACAGATTCAGGCTACCAACCCAGAATTGTCAAAGTGCCCAACATGGGACACAGTTATGACTGGAGGTTGATCTGTTTCAGAATCAATAATTATAAAACTGTATTTCCTTGAAAAATAGCTGGGGCAATAATGTTTATGTGCTTCCAAAGGGGTATAGGTAATAATTATTATTTATGGCAGATTTTACAGTGTACCAAGGGAAATTATTTTGAAAAATAAAAAAGGGGGGTACATCATTCCACAGCAGGTTATTGAAAGGACAGCTATTCTTTGATGAAATATGTTTTTAGAAAATATTATGCTAAGGGTTTGGTCTTAAAGGAGAACTCCCAGGTAAAATAGACCTTTTTCTAAATGAATGGCCTACATTAGTTACCACTAATTTAAGTGACTGTTTGTTATAACGAAGATATTTCACCTGAAAGAGGAATTAAAAATGCAAATAGCATTCCAACATCTTGAAAAATGTTTGCCTGCTCAGAAATGGGTCAGCGTTTTCATTTTTGAACTAATGGTGATCAGATCAGCATCTAATTGCTCATTGTTGATAAATGTACATAATATTGTACTCATGAGAAAAACATGTCACTAGAATCCCGGTTTCTCAGTCCCTTGATTTCTTAAGCCCATAATTTTACTCCTGATATCTGGAAATCCTGATTGCTTGAACCAGTTATTATTTCCCTTGTGGGTTAAAAATATCAGGATTCCACTGTAGATACATACATACATAAAGTTTGTGGCTCGATATCTCCGTAGAAGAGTGCTCAGTACATAAAGTAGAGCGTGAAAAATATTGTTAGCGGAAAAATAACATTTCTATCCCTACAAGCCTGTTTCGTGATTGCTCACCAGATACATACATACATACATACATACAATTGTAAACAATGTGCCCTCCCGGTTGTCACCATAATGCCTTTATGGCAACTCCTGAACTTGTAGTGGAATGTTTTCTGCCCAGTGGCAGACCTAAATAAAGGGATATTTAGCATCTGTGAGTCTGGGTCTGCCGGTTACTTACAGTACTACGTAGAATTAATTGATCGCTAAGGTACCCAGGGGCTAGTCCCGACATACATTTAAAAGCTAACACAGCATCTCTAAAGTATAATATTGGTCTTTTACGGGTAACCAATTTAATGATTTAAGGATAGGTGTTACATGATCATACTTACGCTTTTTAGCAACGATACGTGCTGCAAAATGTTGTACTAACTGTAATTTAACTACATTCTTCATGGTAGTAATTAGACCAAACAGAAGAACAATAAAATAACCTGCTGA
>CALNXK010000653.1:0-25000 GCA_942486035.1 Porites lobata | reverse complement strand
TCTAAAAAAAAAGACCAAATTTCTTCAAGGAAAACTTGAGGGTATGATCGGAGTTCAGGTTATCAGCTATTTGTTGCCAGACTTTTTCACTTTCCGTTGTTCTAGATCTTGCTTTAAAATGACATGGTTCTGTTATGAGAACTTCCCGTACTAAGGCGAGATTTTGATCTTCTCAGACCGCTCCATCACTGAACTGAAGGTGAACAAAATAAAATTATAACAGTTAATAAATGAACCATGGCGTCTTGTTCAAGATCTCAATTTTCTCCGACATGTTCAAGTTTATTACAAGCCTAGATTTTTGTTTTCCAACAATTTTTATTCGACTTCTCGTCCCTTAAATTTTTCAGATACCATCCTAAAGCGACAAACGTTGTCCCCTTAAAAACAAGCAGTTATAGTGTTACATTTGTGTCGAAAGACTCAGCGCTTACATTCTCAGTTGCTTAATAGCAAAAAAATAAGAGTCAATCTTGAGAGAACACCACACTAAAAACACTTAAATGTGTCTCTTGAAGTAAATGGATCGAAAATCCTGTATTAAAAGCAATTTCTGCACTGAAAATAAGAAAACCAACTCACCGTTTTACGAGGCGGTCAAACTTCTAGTTTTCACCGTCACGACTTCAGGTCCATGCTGTGGCATTATGCTAATTAGTTCCAAGAATTGAACATTTCACTTCGGGTTGACGTCCTCCTCGGCTGCGTCCAGAGTATCTTAAGGTCCCTATTTTATTAATCTTTGATCAGTTGGGAGGGTGTGACAGTTGGTACGGGCATGCAAGCGAACATACATGGTTGATCGTACAACCTTGAAAAGGTCTTAATTTTACTAGTCATCTTGAAAAGTCCTTGAATTCAGTTTAGGTCCTTGAAAAGTACTTGATTTCTTTATTAGAGGGCCACAAGTTTACTAGTTTCTGTAACTATTCCGTGCTACCCTCTATAAATAAAGTGTATCATTATTATTATTATTATTAGGTCATATAAAGTCCTTGCAATTCACAACCTTGTCTGCGCCAGACACCTTTTTCTGTAATATTAGATTATTTTGCTGTGGAAAATCCGGCTCATCCTCGGTGTAAGAATTAACCTGTAAAACTCACGGGTAACTATGCTTAATTTCTGCACCTCAGATGCAATTGCACGTCATACCCAGTCATTTTGCAAAGTCTTGTTATGGAAAGGAGTATAAAATAATGTGATCTGCAATGATATGGCTAAAGAAGTCAAAATTGTAAATGACTCCATGACGTGTTTTAGCCAATAGGGTGATCAAAGGGGGTTAAAGAATGCCTACGATTTAACAGAAATATCGTAGTCCTTAAAAACTGTCATTTGTCCTTGAAAAATTCTTGAAATGTCCTAGAAATTTGTTTGTCTGACGTTGTACAAACCTTGAATATAGAACTGTTTGACTTTAAGCCCATTAAATTTGTCATTCGTCTCCAGTTGTTTTCTACTGTAGATTGCTGGCATTGTGTTGGACAATTTTGCACGTGGAAGATCCAGACATATATGGTTTAGTATTTCAGCTGACCTACGATTAGATGCCCAAAGGTGTGTTCAGATTATTTTTTAGCCACCCTTGCGAAATAACTTTTGGAATTCCTAGGAATTCCTAGGAAAAAAATCCTAGGAATTCCTAGGAATCGTAGGTGTGAATTTTCACGGTAAATTCGGACTTGGAATTCCTAGGAATTCCTAGGAATTCTCAGTTTAAAAAGTTCTGATTCTAAATTCCTAGAAATTCCCGGAAATTCCAAATGGAAATGAAACTAGACTTGGAATTCCTAGGAATTCCAACCTACAAGATTTTAAATCACAAAAAATTCTTAGAAATTCCCAGAAATTCCTAGTAATTCCTAGGAATTCTTAGGAATTCCTAGGAATTCTAGGAGTTTACAGGTTTAACATCATGTCATCAATCAAGGTCCAATGCCAGGATAGTAAAGTATACACAAATTTAATGATTAATTACCAACTGGAGAAAGCATGGAAATTGCTTTTAAACAAGTTTATGATAATAATGTTCAAAATCACATCTTATGGTACATGTTGTTTTTTAAAAAATTGAATAAAACAATTAAAGTCCTGAGATATAAATTGTTCTTGAGTCATTATTGAAAAATTGAGGGACACATTTGTAACTGGAATAATACAGCAAAAGAGTCTTGACTGAATTCATTTTACAGCGGGAACATATATGTAAAAAAAGAAAAAGTCAGGCCAACTTGCTTCCAGCAAGCTTATCTGCTAAGCCCTTATTAAGCCGCTCTTTTAATTCAGGACTCAAACTGAGAACAAAATAATGAACTGGAAACTAAAATACTTGTAGTACATGGCGTTTAAACATACTTGTTCATGACTACAGTAGAACCCCGGCGGTGAACTCGAACTCTAAAGGGAAACGAAAAATAGTTCGATTTTAAGTGGGGAATTCGAGTTATCGGGGTAAATTTCAGTGAAATCTTGATCAAGAGAAAGCAAATTTAGTTCGACTTTGTGGAGAATTCGAGTTATCCGAGTTCGAGTTATCGAGGTTCTACTGTATTAAATCCGCCAGAATCTGATCGAGTATTAGCTTATTCACGTAGAATTCCATCAACCTTTTGCAACAACGACTACAGTTATGTCTCCAGTAAACAAAAAGGAACCAATAAATGGTTTTCCATGCCATCTTGAAGTTTCGTGTTCATATATCGGAACGATCTATAATTTCACTTTGATCTCCAGCTTCATTATTTGAGTACGTGGTTACCATCAGAAGACACATTACGAAGCAGGAACGTACCTTTACCTTTCACAATCCAGCTGACTTATCGTTCTTGGACATGACTAGAAGCACGTTTCATGTGTCAACAACAAAATAAATGAACAATCCGCGTTTAAAATAACGTCAATTTCGGATGCAAAATACTTGTGCTCTTGCTAATGAAAGTCCGCGTGAATTTGAACTCACCAAACGGAACTTCATTTCACACTTTTCCATTGGTTCAAAAGGCGCACGTGATGACGCAGTTCACTTAGTGGGGAGACTGGTAACCAGTATAGCTCAAACATGGCGGATGATTTTGCTCGATGATGAGCATGTTGAAAAAAGCGGTCGTTTTCAGAGCTAAATAAAATATTCCAACGCTTTTGAGGTATAAGCAGCGAGAGGAAAACTTCGTATTGTTTTTTCAAGAAGCGATGACCTTTTATTAGGCAAAGCCGCGATGAAAAACGTGTTGTGGGCATGTTTGGAAAGCTCAGGTACGAGAAGCAGTGGCTCTTTGAATAAGCTTTCAGTATCGTGCTTATTGTTGATAATTTTTTTTAAAGATTTAAGTCGCAATAAATGTTGTATATAGATGCTGGTTAATGTCAAGAAATCCTTGTTGTTATAGGCAATTAAAGAAATGATTATTAAAATTTTTTACGCTTTTTATTACCTTTGAACACTTATACGGTTTTTCCCAAAAATTAAGCCAGTGTTTCCAAGTTAACAATGACTTGGAATTATTGAGAATTCCTAGGAATTCCCACAAATTCTCATTGGTGTTTTAGCAATTCCCAATAATTCCCATAAGTTCCAAAGACAGTTTCCTTCAAACTTGGAATTATTGGGAATTCCTAGGAATTCCCAAAAATTCCCACTGGTGTTTTAACCCATTCCCAAGTATTCCCAAATATTCCAAGGTTTTTATCTTTGCTCATTTGCATGTCTTGGAATAACTTGGAATTCCTAGGAATTCCTAGGAATTCCTAGGAATTCCCAGAACTCTGGGAATTCATTTCGCAAGGGAAAGTCTGATTATGTATTCAATGGAATTTTGACCTTTTAAGTCAATGATTTTAACCCCTTCACTCCTGGGAATTTTTTCAAAAAATACCTTTTGAAAAGTCTGCTCTCTATGACTTATTGACAAGGTAGGTTTTATTACAGATTAGAAGTCATAAACAGGATTTTCTTTTTCAAAATCATCTTCTGGTCCTTCAGTCGATCCTACAGGGTGCGGGCAGTAAATTATTTTGCATCTTTGGAGATTTGATACATCAGGGGCACAGGATGCACAGGCAGGGGTAACAAAATCACTGCAGCATTAAGTTCATAATTCCGCATTTTTTTGGCGCTTTTACATGTAACCCATTCACCCATGCACTAGAACAAAATGGTCCAGGGGTAATATTGGAAGGAATATTCAGAAGCATTTCCACACCAATGATCCAATAAAATCGATAAAATCGGCTTTGGATTTGGATTCACTGATTCTGGACTGTGAAAGATTTTTCATGATGTGAATCCCTATAGCAGTTTGTTATGAAATCAGGGATGCTGGTGATTACTATCTCTGTATAGCTGTAAAATACTATAACCCTAGAAACTGACAAATTTCTTATTGTTTTTCATTTGTCAGAGATTTACATGACATTGGTTGTTTTGTCAAAGTGATAGACGGTTGTCAGCAGCTGGATAAAGAAACCAGGTACACAAACTCGAATACCACGGGTACATTATTTAGAGTAGGGCTAGAAGGGCCATGCCCTCCCCTGCCTTTTTGTCTTAAATCTTGTTAAATTTCAGAAAAAATTCTCTCAACGTCTGTCTTCCAGAATCTCAATTTTTGGATGAAATGCTCAAAGTTCTCTCTCTTTTGGAATTTTTTAAATCTTTCTCTGAATACTACAAGTTATCTACACTGGCTGGTGTCTGTTGTTATCATTATGTAACACAATATATTCTTGGACAAGGTACATAAATTCCTTTTCTTAATAATTATTTTCTAAGAGTTCTTTTTCAAACCAATCTGTGCATGCAAGTTGCATTAATTTTCATTTTCCTTCAATTCAGGTGTATTATTATTTTTTTCCCCAAGTGATAATTTGATCCAAAATGTTTCCAAGCCAACTATTGCTTCCTACAGTGTAAAAGAGAGGAGAAGTCACACTACCATGGTAGCAAAATTTCTGGGTCTCAACAAACCGTGGTCCTGCCAATATGGTGGGGAAAAAACAACAACAAAAAATTTTTTGTGCATTATTGCGCTTAGGAATGAAAGGGTGGCTGGTATTTTCCTTCCATCATTTGACAATACATAGCCATCCGTCTCTGTCAAGGAAGATTATTGTTGTGATCCAGAAATTTTGCTTCCATGGTAACATGGCATCACACATCTCCTCTCTATAGAAGCAATATTCTTTGATTTCTTTGACAATAATTATAGATCAGCTGGAATTTTGAAACAAATCCAATACTATTGACATTATTTTGTTTTGCAGAGTATTTGGCATACCTGCTGATTTTAAAGAGGGTGTTGTCTTCAGTACATATGCAACACTGGTGTCGTCTGTTCAAAAAGGTGAGCGTGTAGTGTGAATGTCATCTATCACTGACAATAGACAAGGTTCCTGTTTTTGTTGATCTGTTTTATAATTTTTTTTTTTTTGGACAGGTGCCAATCGTCAAAGCAGATTGCAACAGCTCATAGACTGGTGTTGTGGTGAGCAGTTTAATGGATGCCTCATATTTGACGAGTGTCATAAAGCGAAGCATTTTGTTCCTGTAAGTGATTTACAGTAGTTTAGCCCTTATTCTTTGTATTTGTAACTGCAACAAATACATGTAAATCCCTTATTTAGGGAAAAAAGCATGGTTTATTAGAAACTGCCACTATCTGATCATCATTATACAAGTTACGTTTCGTATGAAGTGGATGAGAGGACAACAGTTTGTGTTCCCTTTACATTACATACAGTTCGCATAAAGCATGGCTGGGCACTGAGTTTCTTTAGAATGGAATTGGTCTTGTTACACTCATTAACAAATGCACGACCATTACACTCTCCACACAAATTCAGTGACCAGTGATGCATATTGACACCAGCGACAGATGTTACAAGTCATGGATTCAACTAAGTACTCTGCTCACTGTAGCTTATTTCATTTTAGGGCAAAGAAGAATCCAGCACAAAAGTTGCTCTTGCTGTCACAACAATACAAAGGTATGATAAAGTTATTTGACTTCATCTTTGAATATCAATTGTCAACATGTAATTAACACTCTTATGTAATAATTAAAGTGCTAATAATTTTACAATTTGAAAGAAGCAGGGAGCAGGGATGGAGCAGTTGTGATCGAGCACTTGCCTCTCACCAATGCAGCTCGAGTTCAATTCCCAGGGTTGATGCCAGAAACGTTGGGAGGGGAGGTGTGACAAGTGAGCTCGCCCACCCCCACCCCCCACCCCCCTTCCCCTTGAGCTCCCCACTCAGGCTCTGGAGGTGTACTTTTTAAAATACACACATAAAGTAGGCTCTGCCAAAAGTATCAATTTTGAAGTTCAAAAATTTTGTGAAATATCCACAGTTCGCTTTTGGCTGCATGTTCTTATATCATACCGTCATACTGCCTTAAAAACGCTCTAAATGCAGTCTCAGTCAACCTAATACCCCCCTGGCCTCGTTCGGTCTGTCTGCTTGTTGAATCACACCTCCCCGTAAACAATCCTGGCTACGGGCCTAATGAGCATGGAATAAAACCCTAAGGGACATTTGGCAAACTCCATTCATTTGCTCATGTACATTTTATATGAAAGGAGGATTTGATATCATGTCAAGTGTCAATAAAAGCCGTTGTTCCACACACCCTTCAATACAAATATTAGAATATGTAATAGTTATTATTAAAAACTGAATCATTGGATAATGCAATTCTAGAGCTCTGTTGGCTTAGCCATCATGGTATGTGAGCCATTGTACCATGCTCTGCAAATAATTGATTAAAAGTAACCGTACGCGTCTGCTCAATATTAAAAACCAGCTGAAAATCGGTTGTTTTTACAAATAAAGTCAGGAAGAATTCTCGATATTTTGCGGGCGTTTTTAATAAAACAATTATTTCACTGAAGCTTATAGGATATGAGATAATTATAGCCAACTCATATCCAACACGCACTTGTGGAATAATTGTTAAATCTCTATACCTGACCTCCTTACCGTCTCTACAGAGTTCCCCCCCCCCTCCCCTACAGTAACTGCTTTTAAAGATTTATTCTTTTTTCACTTCATAGAATGCTACCCAAAGCTCGTGTTGTGTACTGTAGAGCAACTGGTGTGACAGATGTAAAAAATATGGTAGGTGTAGAGTGAAGTATTATTTTTATATCATTGACAATAGCGTGATTTTGACTGAGTGTCAGGAAACAGCATGTTACTATTAAAAGGTATCCAACTAGTTTTTCGCAAACAGTGCACTAAGTAAAGTTGGCATGTACCTTTTAAAAGTACGCTGTACGCAGTTAGCATCTTATATTATGCCACTGTACAATGTTAAAACTTTAAAGTGAAACTTGATCTTGCGACTTGATCTTGTACCTGGGAACAAAGATTTTTTAAGGCGAAATACCGTCGGTTGCATCTGAGCGTGGACACGAGACAAAAAAAAACTTGTTCTAATAGAGCGCCAGACATGACGTGTTTTGCCGCCAAACATCTGAAGTTTGACAGCCGTTAAAGCAAACTGTCAAGCCAAAGGTAAGTTTGTAGCCAATCAGAACATGTTTTTTCCTCACGTGTACACCCTTAGATGCAGCCGACGTTAATTATATGATCATCGGGATGAGTGTACTGAACAGGACTGTTGTTGACAGTGATTGACGTTTTGACAGGTCTTCAGGCCCTATCCACATGTATCCGGATAGTTTTGAAAATGAAGACTTTCTTCTCCATTCTTGCGTCCATCCACACATAAACGGCCTTTTCAAAAACAGACCCATAGTGAAGATTTTTTAAAACGCTGGCTTCTCGTTTAAAGTGGGCGGTCGAAAACGGAGATTTGTAAACACGATTATGCCATGCACCATATACTACTAGCTACTAGCATTACGCATGCTCTATAAGGGCTGCTATCGTCTTTCCATCGTTTTAGGGTTTTCATGTGGACAGGCGAAAACGATTCAAATACGATTCATGTAGACGCCTATTTTTTTTTTGGAAAATCGAGAAAAAAATCCCCATTTTCGAAAATATCCGGATACGTGTGGACAGGGTGTCAGGGTCAAAGTCAGTTGTATCACCTCAGTTGATGGTATTAAACTGTGGTTTAAGGTACATGATTTCTAGGTACTCAGTAGAACAGCACAAAGACTCTTGTTGCATGAAGTTTTTAAACCCTACAATAATTGCTGAGAGATTACTACCGACGGCAACCATGTCTAGAAGCCTTAGGTTTCTGACAATGTTCCCATTCAGTCCAATGGTCAATCAATATAGTACACTGATACAGTGATTTGATTATTTCCAGGCATTTATGGAGAGACTTGGTTTATGGGGAGATGGAACAGCATTTAAATCGTTTGATTCTTTTCTAGCCAGCATAACTAAGAGAGGTCTTGGTAAGTGGCATAGTTTTCAGCCTAGACTACGAGCATTCTCTCTTTTTTCTTAGTCCGTCGAGCAAAACGCGCGAGACGCGCAACATGACCACGCGCAACGCTCTCTCGCGCGCGTGCACTCCCCTCACTAAATCTGAAGAAAAAGAGAGGCTGGTCGTAGTCTATTTTCAGCCCCAATGATCCACATACAAATTCTCCCGACTGATCCCCCTACCTTTCCTTAAAGAATTAGTGAAGAGATTTTAATGATTATTTTATGAATTCTCTAAACTTTTTCTTGTAATGATGTATGGATATTTTTAGGAGAAAATTGATGTTAATCACGTTTGGTACGCAATAGGATAAAGGGGTTATATCAAGATGACTTCCATATTCTTGTCAAAGTTGAGCTGAAATTGTAACTAAATATTTTCAGTCACCTTTTTTCAAACTTGGAACTCTAAAAAGAAAGCTATCAAATGATTCGATCTAAGCCAAGGGGAAGTAATGCATGTTCGTTTCTGGTCATTTTTCGAAGAACTCCTGCCTGCCGTACAATGCTTAGCTGTGATAAGAGTGTTAAAGATCTTAAGGTGCAGCGCGTCCTTGTACCGGCTCTGGTAAATTACTCGAAACCTTAGCCTAATTTATGGGTAGACCACCTGTACTATAACCGTTGAGAGACGGCTAGCTAGGCTAGTGGCTAGAACGGTGATGCGCCATGGCGATGCTATTACCACGTTTCGGAAATCATGGTCGTTTTTTTATATAGCCTGTCCCAGGCTTTGAAATAGTAGAGTGTGGTGCGAAGTTAGAGAACGGGAAGAAAAAAAAAAGACAAAGAGGGAGAGAGAGGAAGGAATTTCGCCCTCACTCCCTACCCCACTCCTCGCTGTTTTTTCTGCGCACATCTCCTTGCATCGTCCTCACAATCTGAACTCCTGGAACAGGAGCTTACACTTCTCCATCGGCAGAAACGATGTATCTCAAGGTCACTAATATTTAAAATCTTTCCAGGTGCTTCTGAAATGTTAGCTATAGAAATGAAGGCATCAGGGATGTACGTTTCTAGAGGTCTTAGTTTCAGACAGGCTGAGGTAATGCATTATTTTAGAAATGGCATCGTAATTTTCTGTTGTAAGCAGAAGTTTTCCTATCATACTGAAATATAAGGCTTTTTTGCAGTGCTTATTACTTCACTTCTGTTCCTTTTTTGTTAACAAACTTTGATAATGCTTTTTTGTCGCATTTCTGCAGTTTGTTAATGTTGAGGCGACACTGACTGCGGAACAGAGAAAGGTTTATGACACTGCAGTTCACGTTTGGTACGTATGGCAATGTAAAAAGGTTAAATCTTCGTATTAACTGCTTTAAGTAGACCACAACTTAAGATGGAATCATTCAGTGGTTTCTTGTACCAGGGCTCCGGGATTAACTTATGCGATTTCGTAGAAATTGCACTCAAAACTTGTGCGTTTGTTTGAGTCAAAGCAAAAGCAAAACAACAATCACAGTCGGTATTCTAAGAATTAACGGTTGTGTGTATGTTTCACAATCATAGTGTGAATATGTTTCAGCTTTTTTCCTTTTCTCTTTAAAGGAGCGAGTTAAAGAAGTCATTAGAATTTGCCATTGGTCGCACCACCCCTTCTACGAGGGTCGTACAGGGGTATTCCCGTGATGCGTGATTGGCTGATTTTATTTTCCGTGAAACGTGAATTTAATAATTTATTCTTCGTGATCCGTGATCTGAAGGTTTTGCGTGACCCGTGAAGAACTTGAATTTTTAACCGATATTCGTGATTTCACCACTCTGTTTGGCGTGATTTTGAGATGCGAGTGCATGTGACAAGTAACAGACTTCGCTTTAATTAAAGTAATCCATTCTGCAAATTCACGTGCTTTACATGCCTATCATGACTATCATGCCTATTATGGATCAGATGTCTATTCCTATGCCTATGGTCTCCTATGCCACTGGATCTGGAGGTCAAAGGACAGTGATCCAAAACATCGAAACATCCGAGACATGGAGACCACCATGTTCAAGGCCGGAACATTGCCGTTAAACATGTACAGAACATCAGACTATCCTAAAGATAAAGTCTCATTCAGCCCTAACACTGTCGAAGAGGAAACTGTTACTTCTGCTACGACTGTTACGCCTTCTACATCGCACGACGCCATTGAAGATGTTCAAGTAGTAGAGGAAGCCGAGGTAGAAGAGGAGGAAGAGTATGACACTGACTCAGACGCTGAATATCCTATTGCTGACAATTACGAGGTAGATTCTCTAGACGATTTGTTGTTTCTTCGGGCAGTTACAACGCGAAGTGGACGAATGGTCAGAGTCGTCCATCGAGAGTGATTTAGGTATGTGATTTCCGATAAGCAGCCTTTACTTGGCGTTTAACGATTTTGCTTTCTTCAAACACTCTTTCTACCGTAAGAGGTTATTAAAACGAGTACCTTTCTTGTTTATTTTCGTGATTCGGGAAAATGAAATTTTGATAGCCGAGATCCGTGATTCGCTGTTTTTTCTGTTCGTGAACCGTGCGAGAGACCCCCCCTGTACGACCCTCTTCTACACCAAGGGTGTGGTCAGTCTTTTGGTCCTGTCATCAGCGGTTCTTCAAACAGCTCTGGTGAGTATTTAATCCCGTCTCTGGTCCTTTAGGGGCGGATATTACAACAAAGTTTAAACGTTATTTAACAAAAACCGTTCTAACGCTCATACCTTGTCATCGTTTGCTGTTCACATCAACAAGAAGGCGACAGCCTAAATTAGAAAACCATTTATCTACTTAAAATCAATACCCTACAAACGAATAAGGAGGCGCTCTGATTTTTAGACCTCGTTTAAATAGTCGACCTTAAGTTTCACCTTAACATTTTTGCCTTCTTATTTCCAGTAATGTTGTCCTTGATGCTAGTTCATCGGCCTATTTAAAGTTATACGTAAGACTAAATCGGTATCGTCTCCAATGGTACTGTGGTACTGTTTGCAGACGCTATCGCCTTTTTATTGGATATTACGAGGTTACGAGGGAAACTGGATCAAAATTCATCCCCAAAACAGTCCCATAGTGCAGTTCGACTCAACACCGACCCATGTCCAAGCGAGGTTCAGTAAAAAACCTAAAAAAAAATAAATGAATTTCATTTGTATAAGAATTAAAAAAAATCATTTTCATATCAATGGCTTCGCACTTAGCCTCTCTTTGAAATAGAGGCTTGAGGCAACTCGGAAATGGCTATATTCGTGGGCCGCTTGGGAGCTCTTGGAACAGCTACCAGGATTGCGTGAGAAATTAATGAAAAAGCAACGGAAACAAACCGTAACCCTGAAATAGTAGAGCTACGTACCTGGTAGAGCGAATGAAATTATAGTTTTTGAACGGCTTCGTGACAGTGGCAATGTAACGTAATCCAAGACAGTCTTTGATTCTGGATTGCACGCTGTGGATTCCGGATTTGTTATCACTGGAACTTGGATTTGGGATTTCCAATCGTTAGCGGGATTACGGATTCCAAAGTCCAGGATTCCGGTTATCACATGAAAATTTTTCCTGGATTCCGAAATCCGGATTACCTGATCCTGGGCGGATCATTATACGTTTCTGGGAAACTGCCCACCTACTCCTCCCTTAGGCTAACATTTTGCCCTAAGTGAGAAGTAAGTGTTGATGTTGGCTTAGGGGAGGGGTATGTGGGTAGTTTCCCAGAAACGTATAATGATCACATGGGACAATTTTGCCAGTATCATGTTCAACTTTAAAGCGCCAGCAGGCATTTTTACTTTGTAACCTTGCTTATATTGGGTCTGATAACAGATAAGATGTATATGAATATTTTTACAGCATGAGTATGAAAGTTCCTACCATAGTGGAAGAAGCCCAGCAAGCATTGCAGGCAGGATATTGTGTGGTCATTGGTCTCCAGTCCACTGGAGAGGTTTGTTTTCTCTTTCTCTCCAATTTTTTTTCGTATCCACTCAAAAAAAGGTTACAGTTTCTGATAACATAAAATTTTTTTTATTTCAAGGTCAGCCAGTGTTTAAAAAGTAATGTTTGAGACACTGAGAACTTCTTGCAAAGTTAGTAGAAAGTACGTACCAAATAATTGTTCGCCCCTCACACTGTATAGAGAGTTTCACATAACATTGTAGGTTCTATTAGTGGATGCACTTGATGCAAGGCTATCGCTGCAAGTATTTTATGACCCTTAAGGACGTATGTACGGTCTACGCAGTATTTATGTTTGACAAAACAAAAAAAAATGGTTGGATTCTATCGAGAACGCACAATTCGTCTATAAAGAATTCCTGCAAATTGCTGGATTTGGCCGCTGGATGTATAATGGCCATCGTATTTTCCCTGCAATAATGTTATTTCGTTGGTCCAGCAATTCACCTGTCAAGGCGGATTTTGTTCATCTGGAAAGTGATAGGCTACAGCAAGACTATCAATTTTGTCCAGAAGGCATGATCGACCACAGGTCACTAGATTTCGTAGGACATGGGCCATTTTTGATAATTTTACTCAGGTATTGTTCAATGACCGACGGTTATTTACTTACTACTTATTAACCAAGAGTGGGGTCGTTACAGGGAAGTCTCAGACCAAGGCCTTGATTTATTGACCGAGCCATAGCACAACAGAACCATTTTTAAAATACTTTTTAAACTTAGATAATATTATATGTCCCTTCGAATTCAACTCCAGAAAAATTCACCAACATTTGACAAATGCAACGACATGGAATAACAGCGAGGAATTTTGAAACAGCATGAATTCCCTTTTTAGGAGACGTTTTTGTTACTGTTGTTGTCGTCGTTGCTTAAACTCCCCAATGATCATGAGAAAGTAGTTGCTTGAATAGAGTTTGGCTTAAGTCATTGTTTTATTTGTCAGGCAAGTTTGGAAAGTGAAATATCGCGTTGTGGTGGAGTACTGAATGGCTTTGTCTCAAGTACAGAAGAAATCATTAGCAGGTTTATCAAGCAGTATTTTCCAACTCAGATAATCAAATCGGTGAGTAATTCTGAAAACCCTGCTTAGCTGGTGAGATTTAACTCACGCGAGTGCTTAATTTCACGAGCGCTTTTGTTCTGGCTTTGAAGATCAGAGATGATTGATGATAAGTCAAATTGACACCTCTCTTTCAGGTCCGTTCACTAAGATTTTAAGTTGCCAGGTATAATTTTTATGCAAAGTTTTGACGGGGATTTTTACATCTGGGAAGTTCTTTATGTTCATTTTTCCTTCTATTTCCTTGTATTTCCTATTTCCCAGGGGAAATTCCCCGTCCTGGACCCTTAATTACAACCCTGCTCTTTCCCCTTGCGACTTCAGCGCCGCTGAAAAGCACTCCTGCGCTCTGATTCCACCAGCTTTGCAGGCTAATCTCAAGGATGGTACATCACACAACGAATGGATAATTTTGAAAATCCACTCTATACTCAACATTACTTAATACACTTTCTGTAACCTGCAAAGCAGGCGTATTTTGTAGGGTGACTGTTCTCCCGCCATCTGGGATATTGAAACTGACAGAGAGTTCAGTCACCTGTTCAGTTGGCGTCAGTGAAAAAATGATTAAAGATGGCGGACGCGATCAATATACATTTGTACCTCTAGGCTTAAGTTAAAAAAATGTTTGCTCTACAGGCCACACTTTCTGCGTTCCACATTTCAAAGATTTGATGGTACTTCTCCTGTTATGGTTCATAAGCCACGGAACTTTCCCGGCCTTATTTTTGTTTCGGGTAATGTGAAGTTAAGTAATTTTTTTTTTAAAAAAAGAGAGAAATCAAGGCTATTATGTTCTTTGTGTAGAATGGCGATGTTGTTGAAGATCAGTGGAGTGTTCAGGCTAAAAATCTTCTACAAGGTTTTGTCAAGAAAATTAATCTCCCAATCAGGTTTGTATCAATGTTATATTCTTTAAAACCCTTTTAAAGAGCCTGTCTCACTAGGATGAGCTTTTGCTGTTTTAGGTCAATGCTGTGCAAGAGTCCCTACTTAGCACCTTAACCTAAATACAAAATGCTCCTGAGGAATTACACGGAAAATAGCAAACAAATTTTTAATCATGGAGCACTAACCACTATTTTTTTTGTTGATTGTTACAGGCATAGTATTAAAACTTGAACAATTTGGTAGAACGTTTTCAAGTTTAAATCCATGTCCATTCTTGCCATCCGTTGCAACAGACGACAGAAATCAGTTTCAGTGCTTAAAAATATTCTTAAATAACAAATTTGCCGCATTATTTTTGGGATTAATCCTGGGTGGGGATGGAAAGGATCCTGTTATGGACACTGTCTCACTCCACCCAGGTGTATAAATTTGGGTACCAAAAGATTTAATCCTGGGTGGAGGTGGGAGGGATCCTGTTATTGACTACTATCCCGTCCAAGGAGGAGCAAAAATATTCCTAGTCGCTTCATGCTATGGAGATCGGAATGTGCTACGGCCAAATGGGCTACCTGGCTCGAACGGAGACTTTACCCTCGTACCTTTGTGACTTATTTTTGTCTCTAGTCCTCTTGATGACCTTATAAACCAGCTCGGAGGACCAGGAAAAGTAGCAGAAATGACAGGCAGGCGTGGTCGCGTGGTAAAAACTGACAAGCAGCCTCGACCTCATTACGAGGCTCGAGAATCAGACAGCAGCAATGTGGATAGTTTGAATATTCAAGAGGTGAGCAAAGTAATCAGAACTAAATCTTGCGCTGTGTTCCGAATGAAATGGTAGAAAATGCGATTTACAGTCGGTCATTAGAGTCATCAGCACAGACGTCATCCTCGGCCAAGACCCTGGAGCAGGCAGCCAGGTCGAAAACTTTCGTCGCACGACTCGTCGCACCGTTTCTACCGACCTGACTTACTGCCCCTGGGTCTCCGAGGATGAACTCTGCGATTGTCCCTTACATTTAAAAACAGGAACGTCGTTTCAGCGCGAAAAGGACAGCCTAGTTCTTGCTTTTGTTACTTGTTCCTGGGATTAACTTTACTAGTGTAGTCCAACCTTAAATTCTTACTCTAAATCTGAATAAGACTCTTATGTATGCCGTAAATTCAGGCAGCAATCCGGTTTTGGATCTTCGTTTCATTCCCCAGTATTTTTCGCTTTCGCTATGACAACTAAGTCCGCATAAAGCAATTGCTTGAAGCTCAAGGATTGTCTCTTTAATACCACAATTTTAAGAGGGTTGTTCGAGTATAACTGAACATTAAACGTTGTTTTTTCGATTGCATTGTATCACAGAGGAACAGTTTTATGAATGGAACAAAACTTGTTGCAATTATATCTGATACTGCCAGCACTGGTAAGTTCCCTTTGCATCTTAGTTCTTTTCAGGGTTCGTACAGAGTCTTGAATTCTTGAAATTTACCCAGCAATTTTCCAGACGTGAAAAAAGTCTTGAAAGTTGAGGTAAAGTCTGGAAAATTATTTACAAGTCTGGAGTTTTTTTTTTTTTTTTTCAAAGCTACAACAAGTGCTTCATAAGTGAATTTTTTCCCGGTGGTCAAATCTTATTCAATCTCGCCCGCATTGAAGACATGTAATCACAGAATGAGAAGTTTTAAAATGTCCGCATTGCACCGTGGTTACCGTACGTTTGCAGTGCGTCATGAAAAAAGCTTGGTTCCTGCGTTTTTCAAGGTCTCTATTGATCACCCAGTTGTTTTCCTTGTGTCTGGAAAAAAAAGTATATTGTTTTAGAAAAAGTCTGGAAAAAGTCGTAAATTTTGGATCCAAGAATCTGTACGAACCCTGTCTGTTGAAGTTACTTAGATAAAACCTTGCACTTTTTAAATTCTTTTGATACTTGAAAATTGAGGGCAACCTTTGGTTATTTTCACGCAAAGAATCGCTGGCTCAATGCCTGCTAGCGTTCAATTGTGTTGCCATTGCTTGGAATTTCGTGCAGAAACTCGAACTTTAGACTGATGTTTCTCGACTTGAAATTTTACTCAAGCAGGAATTAAAAGAGTTTTCCTCGGGTAAAAGGAAGCGCAATAAATACCGTCTATAAGTGACAAGACAAGACAAGATAATATTTTACTTGGGGTCTTATACCACCTGGTACATCGACTGCTTTCCAAATAATATAAATTACAACCTTCTATGTGATATCATTTGTAAGACTCGTTGAATTATATCTAATTATCCTGTACAGGTATCTCGTTACACGCGGATCTCCGAGCAGCCAATCAGTGCCGCCGTGTTCACGTGACCATTGAGCTGCCATGGAGTGCTGACAAAGCTGTTCAGCAACTGGGAAGATCACACCGGTCAAACCAGACAAGGTACGTGTACTGCCAAAACATAAACATTGCTGTCCCTTTGATAAGCTGTTACCTGGGCAAGAAGCTAGAGTTACTCGAGGCGTACACTTCTTTCGTGCTTAGAAACCGCCCGCGTGTATACATAACTCCATGGTTTCATGCTGCACGTTTACCATTTTTTAAGTCAGAGAGGAGATATCACGTGATAATGTTCACCGTCTAATTGGCGCGCTTGGGAGCTCCGCTTTTTGTTCTAAATTTGACTTTGTGTTAATATCCGGCCCTGAGAGTTTTACTCTAATGTTTTCTTTGTTTTTTTTTTAGTGGACCAATCTACAAACTTGGGCGGTGAAAGAAGATTTGCTGCGGCTGTGGCTCGACGGCTTCAGTCGTTAGGTAATGTTTAAATGTTTGCAGACGCGGAAAATCGTGAACATCAGACGTATTCTGAATTAGTAAAATCCAACTAGTGGTCTATTATCAATGCTGCGTTCTGATTGGTTGAGCTACTACGAGGCTATATATTATAGCCCACTAGTAGCGAAAAGCGCCGGCTTTGAAAACCAAAACAGTGGTGGCTGAATCTCGTTTTGCTAGCTAAAGTTGTTTTTTCTCGATATTTTTGACCAACTAGTTGGATTTTACTAAAACAATTATTCCTCTCGCCCTCATCGCCTCTGAGTCAATAGCCCATTCGGCCGAATAGCCCATGACTCAGAGGCCATGAGGGCGAGAGGAATAATTGTTAATTATTCTCACGGAGTTCCAAAGAAAAGTACTCGCAATAAGAGTAGAACCTTTTACCGTCTGGTTACTAGTCCAGATGCAGTACCACTAAGATATTCTGCACTTTCCAGAAGTTAATAGAAAAACAAGAAACAACATAAGCAACAAATCATGGAGAATATTGGATATGGCCTGGGTGTAACGCCATAACCCACTTTAATTATACCCAAAAGATAAAACACCACAGCAAATGAAATAAAACTAAAAGCTACATGTAAGTGTGCCAGGGTGGCCAGAAAAAACCTGTCCCAAAAAACCCCGTACGGAAAGAAGCACAGGAAATCTGGGGCGGGCCAGGCGCAACTTACGTCCCCCACCAGGACTCTAAACAAATTACTCAGAACTGCAATAGACCAAAGCAGAACTTCTAATATATAAAACCATTACACGTGTACAGTGGAAAATATACTAAAACTTGTATACACCTGGACTGTAAGGACTTAGATAAGGCTAGGCGCTAACAATTACACGCAAACTCTGGAAAATATACCGAGATATATCAATATCTCTAAATCAAATTACTCAGAACTGCAATAGACAAAAGCAGAACTTCTAATATATAAAAGCATTACACGTGTAGACTGGAAAATATACTAAAACTTGTATACACCTGGACTGAAAGTGACTTAGATAAGGCTAAGCGCTAACAATTACACGCAAATTTTGGAAAATATACTGAAATATATCTATATCTCTAAATCAAATTACTCAGAACTGCAATAGAAAAAAGCAGAACTTCTAATATATAAAACCATTACACGTGTAGACTGGAAAATATACTAAAACTTGCATACACCTGGACTGAAAGTGACTTGGATAAGGCTAAGCGCTAACAATTACACGCAAATTTTGGAAAATGTACTGAAATACATCTATATCTCTATGAAATGCGCCTGGACTGAAAGTGACCTACGTTGTAGATACGGAGAGCTCGTTAAGACCATGCTGAAAATGCCTATGCAGGCTTAGTGGGGCGGCACCTCCAACCGGCGTGGATATCCGACAAATCACCAGCTGTTCTCCTACAAGTTGGATTGGGCGCCGCGTCAGACTCGCGCTCACTTGTGGGTGCGGTACTTACTTAGAAACATCACCAACTAATGACTTAATATGCCTCTTAAACACCTCTCCCAAATAACGTGAATAAAGAAACACTTGCACTAGAATGAAAGTATAACATACCGTACTCCTAAGATTGAGCATGGACAATTATACGAACTAGTGGAAAAGCAGAGCAGGTTTAAGGCGAGAACTTAATAAAACACTAGGTCTCAGCTACGGGACAAGGCCTCAGAGTTCAAAATAGATCTACTTCGCGCTTGCATGGACACATAAATCGACATAAAACTATTACATGTATATATTTTAGATAGAAAACATCGCGATTTAGAGGCAAAATCTGCAGCAATCGCCTGACAAAACTAACAGAAAGCAGCTACTTAGGCTGAACTGGGTGCGCAAGCCTAGCTTCTTTTGGCGTCTTCTAATTTAAAAGTAAACTTAAGCAAGGCGTGGCTAACAGAACAAACTTAAATACCAGCCACTGCATGGCCCCGATTTATACTGTAAACAGCAGATTCTAAATAAGATGCGCCAGTGTTATCCACAGAATGCTGGTAAGCACTTGTTTCCATATCTCAAACCGCCCTCTCCCTTTTCACTTACACTTACATGAAATTTCTAAGTTTCTTGACTCAGAGACTTAGTTTCTGCTCAACAAATGTCGTCAAAGTGCAAGTCTCTTCAATTTTAAAGGAAAAAAAAAATTCGATATTCGAGCAGGAGACGATCCCGGAGTGCTAAATCTAACCACTAGACCACCGAAGATTCGCTGCAGGAGATTGGAGTAATTTAGCTACTGTAGCAAAAACCCTAACCCTCAAAAGAAGCTAACCGTTAATCCTAATCACTATTCTAAGTGCTTAACCCTAATCAGTATGGTCAGTGCTTAACCCTAATCAGTATTGTTAGTGCTTAACCGTGATCACTATAGTCAGAGCTCACTCATATATGTATACATATATGCAATTACTTTGTGTAGGCATCACAAGGTATCCAAGGGCGGTTTGAGATATGGAAACTAGCATTTACCCAGAATGCTAAGCTAACTTAGATAGATACAATGAGACATGCAAAGGTTTTTCGAATAGCAGAAACACCAGCCTTCGATAAAGCCCACTCACGCCACCACAATAAGCCAGACTCGTATCTTCAAGACTGAAGATGGAACGTTAGCATCCAACTGCAAACCAGTCAGGCCTGGAACTGTATCCCTCAGCGAAGAATCAGTCAGCTCACATGCCGCACAAATGGGCCAAACCGGGCATACAAGGCCAAATCTGGCTCAAATCAGGCCACCACTACCAGACACACTGGAAAGAAAATCCAGTTATCCTTTCCACTCCAGTCTCGGACAAAGGCATCGGACACACCTACAACGAGGAGAAGCAAACTAGGGGTCAAAACGCGGAAGCTGAACGTTCTATAATAGGATGTGAAACGGTTAAGATTCGTGCGAGGACCCCATTTGGCTTCAACGACTCGAAACACAGGGATTAACTGTCGAATCATTCTCGTCAATGAAACGGCGCAAAGATCAGCCTTCCCGGTGAGCGATCTAGGAATCCACTGCGCTTCAAGGCAATACCATGCGAAAGCAAACATGAAAAACGCTTAGAGCCACCGACTGTATGGACCTTAAAGACACGAAAGAAAAGTACTCTGGCAGCACTCTGGTTGTCAGAGAAAATTTTCACCCTCTTGTGCTTCAACCGCTCTACAAAAGAAAGCAAAACACAATAAAGTATTAAATAGCTATCAAATTCGCAAAAAATAGAACTTTGACCCAAATAATCGATTGTGAACATAACGCTAGCCACAGGGCGGAAAAGCCGCGAAATGAAGTGTCGCTTGCGCCGGGAAATACAACTGTGGAAAAATTGGGGGAGAAGGGAGGTGCCAAATGGAGTTACCGTTTAAAGAGTCAATGTCACAAAAACGAAAACTTCAACTCCATCAGCCGCGGGGGAGTGAAGCGAGAAAGGTGATCCTAAGCCGATGAAGACTCCATAGCTACCTTCGTCTGGCTTGTACGAAGAGGGGAATGGGCTCCACCGCTAAGGCAACAGAAATAATGGAACCAGCCATCCCAGCTGATTTGCGATAGAAAGATGACTCATTTTGAATTGCAGAATTCGGCCAAAGCCGCTTCACTAGCTGAAAACTTGCTTCTCGGGAATCTAAAACGCAAAACAAATGGTGCAGACCGCAAACCCGAGCCACTCGCTCACTAGTATTGGGACCCGTTGGGATTTCTCCTTACCAATAAGGAAACGGGAAGAATAAGCCCCTTGCGCTCAATAAAAGCTAGACCGGGCAGCGGAGGTCCTCTTAGATGACTACCAAATGCGTCATCGAGATAAACAAAAAACTTCAGACCCATAGAAAGCCAGTAAAACAAAAACAAACGCTTAACTAGACCAAAGACTAAAATCGAGAAAGCGAAATACCAAAGCACACGTTGAAGGGCCAAGGAAAACCTATATACTTCTGGTGATCTAAGGAAATGTCAATCCAGATTATAGGTCCCACTCATAGTCTCGGTGCCCCTCTTTAAGAACCTGCGATAAGGTGCGAAAAATTCTCGTACTCAACCTTAAATCGAACGAGGTAGCAAATAACGTGACTGCATAAGATCGATGACGACTGCAACCTTCAGAATGGAGGCTCACCAGGCTCGATAATACAGCCATTGGCTAAAAACTCGGAAGTGGGCAATGGTAGCAACAGTGAACTGAGGTGCTTCTAGGCTTGACTCACAAAGACTGAAGGAGGACCTAAAGCGACCTTAAATAACTCCTAAACAGATATCCCCAGGGAAAATTCTTCGGAAACACTAAATTAAATCAAATCACACTCATCTGAAGATTGACAAATGAATATTTCCTTCACCTATATTGTAGCCAGTCACTGCGAGGATTGGTCTTTGAAATGAAGAAACAGACGTGAGCAAAAGCCGAACTTCAATCACTAAAAAACAAAACAAACAATTTTTTCAATAAGCTGAGCAATTCAAAACAATAAAAAGAAATCAGACTGTGGGTTGTTAGGCGTTCACAGACCCGAAGGACGAATACGAATGAACAAGACACTTATATAACTGTACGCAAAATACTTAACACCAAAAATACCGAAACACAAACAGACAAGATTATACACGTAATTAACCATTATAAGAACGTGCAGAAAACAAACATCTGCTAAACTGCGTACCGCAGATATTTTTGCATTCTGCTTGGACTAGTTCTAGACATTCTAGCAGTATAATCAGTGTGAACAACCTGCATGTAATACTGCTAGAGTGTCTAGAACTAGTCCTAGCAGAATGGCTAGAACATTCTAGTCCTAGCATTATGCAAGATGTTTGTCACGTGAACCTAGTTTAGGGACCAGTCATAATTTAAGTTGGAGGGGGGTTGGAGGAGAAATTGGGGGCCTTCAATTTTTTGGATGGAATATGGGGGCCTTAAAATGCCAAAAGATGACCTTGGGGGGTCTTCAAGTTTCTTTTAAGTAGCATCCCTACTGAGCAGCATGATGTTTGAGTATTAAAGGACCTGATTTTGATTCAGTTTTACACAAAGTCCTATATTGTGTAATACTAAAACAATTTAATCAGCATTTTTACAAAAAGATTTAATGCTCAAATAGTAGGTGCATCAACACAACATCCATTATTGTTTAACACTGAAGCAATTTCATCGGCATTTTAACAAATGATTACATGCATAAAGTCATGTTATGCAATCTCACTATCCGAATCATTATTTGTAGATGAGGTTGATGCGGACTCACTGTCTGTGTCACCGTCAAGTTTTTCGCTATTAGAGCATGTACTGCTCATATAAAAAGCAGTAAGTTTTGGCTGATTATCTTCTTTCTTCCTTGAAGCGGTCGTGTCGGCCTCTCACCTTTCGATGGCTTGTCTTATCTCAATTATAACACAATCACTGGTATATCCTTGCTCTATAAGCTGTTTGAGAGGCTCTAAGTGAAATCTCTTTCTCAGTTTAGTGTGAAGTGCTTCTCTGTTGTTAGTTGGCACATTCGGAAGTGACAGTGAGTAAGAACGGTAAAGTAAAGAAAATGTTATTTGTTATTACCATTTGGGTATTATGCATAAAAAAGGGGCCCTTAAATCTTTTAACATGATTGAAGGGGGTACCTAAAAACATGGGTGCTATTAGTGGGGTCTGGAAAAATTTGGAATAAAAACAATTTCTCCTCCTCCCCCTCCAACTTAAATTATGACTAGTCCCTTAGTGGCCTTAGCTCTCACGAGTCTCCTGTAGTACAGTGGTCCAGCATCTGGACTAGTAACCAGAAGAAGGTAGGTTTTCTTTTGGTCTCCCAGCCAAGAACATCAATCCATTCAACTAGACAGCCATGACAGAGCGCCTTTAAGTTTTTGTTTTGTTTGCCCGCAGGTGCACTTACCAAAGGAGACAGACGAGCAGCGATTGGGGTCGACTTAACGCAGTTTAATTTTGACACGCCTTATGGCCGATCTGCACTCAGGAACATGTACCAAGCCATTACTTTGGTATGTCAGATAGCCTGTTTCAGGATAAAAGATAATAGCGCAGTCCTACAGTAAAAAGTGATGCGAAAAAAATGCGTGGGGGCTGGGGACAGAGGGGGCGGTTGGGCAGTCTCTCCCTTTTTTCCCGCCACTGCCCTTCTCCAGATCGCGCGCGTGTTATTTTCGCGACGTCTCTACTATCTGACAGCCTGGCACAAGCTATACCGTAAGCCCACCCAAATCCCCTTATAAAGATATATACGCTCAGGACTTTAACGTGAGATTTTACGGTACCGGTATGCCGGAAGTGGTCATGAATTAGAACTATGTGTGCTTGTTGCTTGTGTCATCTACGAGAAAATGTTTTTATTTGAACGAGGAACTTTTTTTTTTTTTTTTTTCAGCAATCCATTTGTCCTGGAGTTGCTTTGTCTAAGGTTCTGTTAGCAGCACAAATTCCCGAAGCATGAATTCACAGAGTTTAACTCCATCGCAAAATTGAGTTTTACGTCGTTGGTCGCGAACGTGGTTAAAATTCTTGTTTAATTTCTCTCCTTAAAAGTGGATTTGGAAACAAAAGCTATGACGTCAGAGACAATTTGATATGGCAGTTAGGCAGCGATATTGCTTCATAAAAATTTTGGGCAGCACGTGGGGAATGGATAAAGGAAAAACGTCATTTTGTAATAACATATAACGCGATCAGCAAAAAATGACTTGTTAGGAAAAAATTAGAGACCTTGAATAATGGCAACTCAATACCCCAACAGCTGTTTTGTAACCACGAACAATTTCTACAGCTTTATGAAACCTTTGTGGAAACAGGAGATACATTAGTAGCCTGTTTATAATAATAATAAGCATTTGGAAAAATGTAAGCTCCTTGTTTGTCTTGTCCCATCGCGTTTCTTGCTCCTCAGCATGGCGTATTTGTACCACGAGACTAAAGCACTACAAAGCGCCCATTTCGTTCGGTAGTCTAGCCCGCGCCATAGACGAAACTAAACTCTGGTTAAGTCTGTCTACAAAAAAGCGCCGAAATCCTTGTTCTGGGCCCCACCTGTGTACCAGGATTTGAGTACGCGCCATGATTGGCCTTTTAAAAGTGCCATTGTCCATTTGCCAATCAGGTTGAAAAGAAATTGGAAATGCACTTCCGGCAAAACGCTGATTCCGTTGTGGGCCCAGAACAAGGATCTCGGCGCTGTTTCGCAGACATTACCTGGAATTGTCTCTCAAAAATATGAAAAAATCAAATCGGTAAGTTTAAATTTACGCAACTCAGCATAAAAGCGACTCTAGCGTAGGAGGATTTGAAGAGTTTAGTCCAGCATAGGGTAGAAAACTTCAGCTGCACTAGCTTTAGTATAGGCTAAGGGTTACAGGGTCCCGGCGGCACATCCCCACCCAAAAATCATAAAAGTACCCCCTCCCCGAAGGGTTAGATCACATCTGCAACGCAGGCTGTTGGTGATCCAGTTTCACATTAGTGGTGACTTATGAAGAAAGTCTTTCTCGAAGGTCGTCCATTACATTTACCGAGGTGTCCAAATGACTGAATTACTCTCAAGTTTAACAAAGCCCTGTTTTCTTTCGTTTCACAGCAATGTCTTCTGTCCATGGGAGTAACAGACGCCAGTTTCGTGGTGAAAAGACAAAGACGCCAGCGATGTGGGGAAATTTCTCAACCGTATTTTTGGGTCTTAGTGTGGAAAGACAAAATTTGGTAAGTTCAAAGATCCTTCCTGTTTGGTGGTAATGAAACGTACGTTTGAGGGGAAGTTATTGGGACTACCCTTGTTTCCTAACTTTTTCTGCTATTTGAACCCCTGTCGTGAATTTTATCTTTCGATTTCTCAGTCTTCTTGTATCGATCGATTTCTCAGTCTTCTTGTATCGATCGATTTCTCAGTCTTCTTGTATCCATCGATTTCTCAGTCTTCTTGTATTGATCGATTTCTCAGTCTTCTTGTATCGATCG
>CALNXK010000652.1:75000-86904 GCA_942486035.1 Porites lobata | reverse complement strand
AAGTTGTTCGTTCGGAAGATTAAAGCGTGCAAACGGCGCGACTTCACTTCCCTTCTTTAACCTTTTGCCTATAGTGCCTGGATTTTGTATTACCATCAGTATATGTGATTCCTTCCTCCAAACGCAATTATTATGATTTTTGCTACTGTCTGGGCCGTTGCATGTGTTAGAAGGGATCCTGAGATACTTTCAAGGGATTTAAGAATTGTTACCCAGTCTGTTTACGATTTTCAAAAATTGAAATTTGTTTGGAACATAGACAAAAACCGTAGTTTCGATATAGAATACAACTCAAGCTTGACGTCTCGTTTTGTTTTCCACTTCTGCTGTTGTTTTTGTTGTGAAGTATTTTGAAAGTTATTTTAAGACGGATCTATCTTATCTTTTAAGTTTAGTTTTTGTTCCATTGAGTCTTGTTTTTGTCCACGTACTGTTTTCCTGTGTTGATCTTTTGTTTTTACTTGTACTTGAAGTTATGCTTAGCTCACGAATTTACTTATTGCCATATTAGGAATGTTACAGGTGGTCGTGTTTGTAGTGTTAGAGCTGACCTTCGTTCTTTGGTACTTATCAGCTGCGGCGGGGCGTAGGCTGATCTATTCCCTGACAATAGCAAACCTGTTGCAGTGTTAGCGATAAGAAATACAATAGAAACTCTTCCGGTCAGCTAACCCAAACGTGTCCAGCTTTGGTTATTAATACCGCTACTATACTTGAACTAGGTAGATGTAGGAGAAGTAGAGTAGAAGTAGAGTAAACAGAAGTTGTAAGATGAATAAAAAGAATAAAGGCCAAGATGTAAATCAGATTCCTGGTACCTCGTCGTGTAGCAAGCGAGTTGCTCGAACACACCCCCACATTTTGTTGGCTCTATATAATTTTCCTCATTGAATTTGAAATATACGAAACCAATGCACCCGAATTTTCGAGAATTTTTTCCAAGTTTTCTAAGGCCAAAATTCAGTCTCCTTTAGTCTCGCAGTATGAACTTTCGCGTCGAATTGTGGCGCCAAACTCACACACCTCTGTGGGATTTGATTGGACGGATCATTTTTTTTTCGTACATAAAAAGAACCTCATTAGCGATTCTGATTAGCCAGAACTCATGTGCGTATGAAAACTTACGACGGAGATTTTCCGTGAGTATACCTTAGTATGTATGTAATAAACTTCTGAAAGCATATTTTCGCCCGTCAACAACTGACTTGATGTGACTTGATCAGGACTTCACGGAAATCTTGATACTCTACTTTGAACCGCAATGTATTGTGGGAAGACAGTGACAACTTCAGTGGCTATAAATAGAGATGATAACTAATTGTAGTCCCTGATTTTGTAGAGTCCGTCCATTCAACTGTAGTGATATATAGCATATTAATGCATATGAACGCCCTTTTGTAGTCTACTGTAAGTTAAACACTCGGACGTACATGTACACGCAAAGCCATACCGTGGTCCAAGGAGGAAGATGGAACCCCTCCCTAGAGTTTTTGATATGTTGCAGTATTTCAAAACGATTTTGCCTTCAGTGGAAAGCCTTTGATCTTTTCTACAAGATGAGGTATAAGTTTATGGGTGGTGGCGCTGCTGGAGAACCGCAACGCCACCAAACATGGTCACCATCTTGGTCGCCATGTTGGATTTAACCAAGATTTAGCAGTCAGGTAAAAACCGCGAGAATTGATTTTATTGTGCCTGATTTGTACAAGCTTTAATTTTGTTGAAAGAAGTTGAAAAAACATGAATTGACCACAAACATCCCCCCCCGCCTGGTGAACTCATATCACTACATGTACTATGAGTGCATTTAGTATTTATATTTGTCATGACCATCGAAAACTGTAACGTCTCACACGCCAAAAATAATAATCGGAATTTGGTCTCCGCACACGTACGCTTTAAATGGACGGACTCAATAACATCACCCCACACAAAACATTAAGAGCTTTTGAACTAGTTGTATTAATAAAGAAGCGTCCCATCAAGCGAAAACTGCAACGTTTGATTGCTATTCGTTGTAGTCGGGACGTCAATGTTCTCATTGCTTAAGCTCGCTATAGTTACCGTATACATGGTACTATGTCTACACTTTTCGTAGTACTCGCCTAGTGTTTTGGTCATGACCCGTAAACAACTAAAAAATATACTTACAAAATTTCCATCTTAGAGAGATTTGATAATAAGCCAGATGGAAGCCTTTCAATTTTGTTATTCGACAAAAACCTGAAAAAATAATTCATCCTTAACATACTGTAGACAAGAATGATTCAACTCGAATATATTGTGTCGATAATAGACCTTGTCACGGTTTTCGACGCCATCTTGACGAGTAGGCAAGCGCGTGAGAAATTACAGTGTTTGTATGAGACTCTAATGTCGAATAATTTCCTTATAACGGCTGTTCTGAAAAAAATATGATTTGTAAACTAAAGCTTCACTCCTAAGGATTCTCCTGAAAAAATTTGAGGGCGTTACATGCACTAGAAGACCTAGAACCACTTTTTAAATTTTCTTTACATTTGTCCATAAGAAAGTCCGGGGAAAATTACAGACAAATATATGGAAAATCTAAAAAAAGCCTCTGGAAAAATTTCCACAGGTACGCCTCCCAGTTTTTTTTAAGACAGTCCTTTGCTTTGTAGCTTTAGTTTACAATTGATATTTTGTTCAGAATAGCCGTTTTACGGAAATTATTCCACATTAGATTCTCATACAAACACTGTAATTTCTCACGCATTTGCCTACTCGTCAAGATGGCGCGTCGAAAACCGTGACAAGGTCTATGATAAAAATGAGAAAGACTGAAAAAAATGCTATAGTAATTGAGGCAGCCACCCTTTCTCACAGGGCCAGTTACCGTAGAGTTCAAAAGAATCTCAGTAAATCATTAAACTTAAAGTCACCATTAAAAGGCCACCTTTCTGTTGTCTGTTGTCTTTTTCGTTTTATCCCTCTGAAAACAACCAGTTTTTGCTTTTCTTACAGTCCGCGAACTACAGCCCTAAAAGTTCTTCTACGAAAAATCGCATGGCTACCAATGCTTTCATAAGCAGCCTGTCTCTTCTTGGCGGGAAATCGGATGAATCAATTCAAACCGATGTTTTTAATCTAATTGAAGGTTTTAACTTAAACTGGAAAAAAAAAGAATAATGCCCTGATTTCGAATGTCACACTAAAACTGTTTGCATTCGGGCTTGCCTAAGTTGTAACTGCAACATACAAGTTTTTCCATCCATCTTAAGACTGCTAACGTACATTCACCCTCCACACATAAATCTCCCAAGGAAGTAGAGGAGGACACCCATTTGCCTCACTCGTCAAGTGGCCAAAATGCTAGAAGGGCACACTATCCGACGTCTTCTCCCCCCTATTATCGACGACGTTGATAAGTACCAGTTTGCTATTTTGGGGAGTTCATTGAGGAGCTTGGGCCTTCCCGTGTCCCTAGGATTAACAAGGAAAAAACTGGCGACGCGTAAAGGGAAAAAAATGAAAAAAAGGGGGTAGACGCAAGTGGTTTTTTTTTTTTTTTTCCGGCCTTGCTATTTTCAAGTTCGGGGCAAAAGTTGTAATGCTTCTTATGAACACAGTTTGTCAAAATATTTCTTAGTGTTCATCGGGGTGATTAGAAAACTCGTTATACGACCATAAAATGAATAAACTGATCAGGAAACTCATATTTGCAAACTGTCCCAAACAGCACTGTGTGCCCTTAAAGAATTAGCAAATTTTCCGCTCAGATTACTCCCGTGAATTAAGGAATGGGTCCTCGTTACATGCCGGGTTTTATGACTTGATCTTGTTTTTTCCAGTATCTTCCTTTATTTTAATCTTAGACCGCTGTGTTTAAGTCCAGAACCACTTTGGACCTTAAACAGTCCTTTTTTTAGATCACGTGACCAGCCACGCCCATAATTATGCAAAATTTGGACTTTGCAGATTACACCAGTTTACTGAATGTGACCACAATCGTTTTTCCTTCCATAATATTTCATTTACAGTCAAATAAGCTAAATTAATCGGGGATTTGTGAAATGATCCATTCCTTCGTAATTATTAGATATTTTCTCTCGTCCCAGTCTCCCTCTTAACAAGAAACGTTATAGTTTACAAAACGTAGATAATTTAAGAAAACCCCGATTAATTCCATAAACTTTCTGTCAATAGTCATTGACAAAAAGTGAATTAAATTACAAGTGTTATTTATAAAGTGGTGTAAATTTGGATTGAAATAAAAAGTCAAAAATGGGTGTGACAAGTCACGTGACACAGATAATACATTAGTAATAATGAAAAATGAATGCTTATGGGGAGTAGATATTGAATTTAAAATATTAATGCGAAAGGCAAAATCCCTACTAAAACAGACCACCCCCCTCCAAATTTGCAGTGCCCCATTCCTTAATTCACCGGAGTACTAAAATCTGGATTGTGGGTGTGGTCCCGTAAGTAACTGTCAAAAAAACCGAGTAAGACGTGTCGTATGTAGTTAGATTAAGAGCTTATCGCAAAAGCCTTATCTACTTGATCCCGATGTCATCCAAATCAACTCAGCGAGTGCATTCGTCTCTTCAAGATTCTCAATATTCCTCTACAAACGCCTCTTGTTCTTAAATAAGGCACAAACACCCGGTGATAAAACCTGTGAACTTTAATTTTGCGTTGGTATAAATTTTGTATCAACTTGACGTTTTGTATGCTAGTCAACATGAATTTTTAAAAGCGATGTAGAGTGACTGTAACAGATTATGACGACATCATTTATACAAAATTGACAAGAGGTCTGGAAATGACATTAAAAACTCGAAATTCACTAACAGTTATAAGGCAACAGTATCAGCCTTTTTCATTGCTGATGATGACGTCTAAAGGTGGCCTAATTCTTCTTGCATTGCCAACTGTATTCGCTGTAGGTTTCTGACTATCCAGTTTTTTGCAATTAAGGCTTTGGGCAAGAATACCCTTGCAGATAGGAAATAGTCCGTCGGCAGTTTTACTCTATTTGAGAGTCAACTTTGACAAATGTGTTGGCGTTGCATTTTAAGGTTAAATTTGACAAGCTATTTGTGCAGCTAATTCTACGGTCACGATTGACTTCAAACCTGCAGATATAAAACAGGAGAGCTCTGAGGCTTATTTGCTGAAGTTAGAGAAAAATCTGTCTTAGAGTTTCGCAGTTATCAACATTTTTTGTAAAAATGTGGTTTTAAACATATGCTGTTATCTGAAACGTTTTTGTTACAAAAATAAATTTTAAAAAACAGTTTCTTAAAGTTCGACCATTCTTAATTAAGGATGCCAAATATCATAGAAATCGGTCAAATCTTTCCTGCTGCAAAATGCCTTTCAAAGACATAACCAACGCGAATATAAATAGGTTAGGGCCACCTTATATACAATGTCTTTTTATAATGAGACACGGTGACGTTACTTAGTTATTTACGTAGTCCTATCAGAGAGGATTTTAAATAGCCAAACAATACCTTGAAAGTTCCTTTGGTGAGACCACCTGCCTGGACTAGTAAGAACTAAGTACATCGCTGGTGATCTTCTTGCAATTCAAACGAAGTATTCTAATTATTAGTTTGCTTTCGCTCTAGTTTTTTTTTTTATTTTTCACACATGCGTAGTGATTTAGCCTTGATCATCAGCAACAACAACAAAAAGTTGGAACTTACAATATCTGTAACTCAGGGACGTTTGAAAATATTCCGAGCGGAAGCTGTGTAATGTTGTTGTTTTCTAGGTACCTGTAAAAAGAAGTTTCATCAGAGAGATGAAGCCAGTGTGATTAGAAAGGTGACAAGTTTCAGAGGAACATTCTGCGCTCATAACGCGGTAAAAGCAGTTGAATATGCAGTTAGAAAGAAA
The DNA here is from genome assembly GCA_942486035.1 of Porites lobata. Lineage (NCBI taxonomy): Eukaryota > Metazoa > Cnidaria > Anthozoa > Scleractinia > Poritidae > Porites > Porites lobata. Next base: position 81,033 of record CALNXK010000652.1, on the reverse strand, counting down.
TGTATCAAGAGCCAGTTCCTGTAAATATCGCAAATAAAGTCAGTTACGAAAAGTTCATTTTCTGAACATTGTATCTAAATAATCCATTTAATTAGAAGTAGAGTTACTAAAAAACACCCTGAAGCGTTTTATTTTCCCAGTGGCTCATCCAGAGGGAGAGACAGAGGCGTCCGGACTTCGTCCTCAAACATATCCACCAAATCGACCAGAGGATTATTTAAACTTCCCGTACAACTTCCCTTCCACAGCTTAAATACTAAGGTAGAATTGGACGTTTGCTGAATGCACAAGTGTAATAACTGGTGCCAAGCGTAATATATTCCATCAGAAAAAAACAGTTGAACCCAAATTTAATTAAGACCCTATTGGTAAATTAGCTCTTCACTCAAACCAGTTTATGGCAAGAACAAATTATGACCAATAAGAACTGATACAAGTTATCAAATCAAGTCACCATACCGAAACCAACACCTACAAATGTAATTAAATTTCCCATCCTCCATTGACTGCCAAAGCAAAACAAAGAGCTAATGAAAGAGTCTTGGGGCTGGCCATTTCTCCCTTTCAATAAGCTTGGGGAGTCATCTAAAATTAATGGTTTCATCGGCCCATTGATGTAGACTGTTAAGGGTATGTCTCAGTTCAAATGTTGGATTACTTCAGATGAAAGCAAAGTATATCAGATGATATTTTCGTTAATCTTGGGTATAAATAGTGCTTCCATTACGCTTGGGTTCAAATGTTATCACGGATGGGACCTTTATTGCCCTCGGGTCCAGTTATTACACTTTTGCCTGATACAGGCTCTTCTAAATTGACAAAATCAGAACAAAAACCATTTTAAGACAAGAATAGGGGGTTATTGATCCTTGGTTACAATGTTTGACCAAAAAAAGAAGGCAATGGAATTTGCAATAAATTTCACAGTACTGGAAGTGGCAATGCTCTCCGATTATGCAAAATGTATTTCTTAGAATTTTCATTAAAGAGCGCGGCATTTGGAGAAATAACGTGTAGTCTGCTTGATTAATTCTTTTGGGCTATTGATGTATACAAAAAATCACTGCCACATAAGTTGTTTGTTACATTAGTTATAGAAGCAACCATTCTGAGGTAGTTGTGGGATCCCTGATTTAATTTGTGGCACTGGACGACTATAATTCAGTGTCCTGTCATACTCTGTGCTGACCTTCTCGAAAGGCTGTCCTGTTTCTTTATTCTTTATCAGTGTTTATTTTTGCTCGCTTGGGCTGAGGCATTTCAGAGCTAACAGTCTTGAAAGACTGGACCTAGTCTTCAATTTTTCACTTTCATGACGCTAGAGAGCAAGCCTTAATAGAACAACGCCAGGGACAATCCAAAAAAGCAAATGTTTATATTTTCAATACCTCAGCTTTTGTTTTCCTGGATAAACGGTGGCAGAAGAGATTTAAAAACTACGACACCTGGAGATTTTGGTCATAGGTTGGCAATCAAGCAGTCAAGCATCCTGAGAATAGCCTCTGTTGTTTGAAATCTTTAAAAACTTATGATGTTATTGGGCATCAACAGCAGCTTTAAAAATAATATATAGATTTACCAAGAGCCGTTGCTCTTCTTTCAGTCAAGGTTATTATTGTTTTAAACAATGAACTTAGACTGGCCATTGCAAAGAAATTCACAAATATTTACTAACTTTAGAGAAGAACCTTACGACGTTTGATGGAGGGGTTGTGTAATTTAAGGGAAAATTAGCTCAACCAGTCTTGGAACGAAACAAATCCTGCATTAAGTAGTCCTTTATTTAAATCAAAACAGCAGCAACAACAACGTGACAAAGAATCGTATTTGATCACAAGAGGAGGTTGGACAGAAATCCCACAATGCTGAAATGTTGGCTCGTATTTCAAAATGGCGGAAAGTTACCGGGGAGATGGTTTGGAATTTTCCTCTTTTGGATGATTTCCACAATTCAATAAGGTAAGTTGTTTGAATTTCGTTTGCATTTCAAGCTCTAAAATGTATGCAAATCGTTATTGAGTCACTAAGATTGCACGAATGCGTGTTTTTTCTTTTTTTTTATAAAAATTACTTCCGGTCACCGTACCCTCAGTAGAAAAGCATCTTTCTGAACAATACGGACCTTAAGCAAGGACTATGGAAGGATCTGGTACGGTGACCGGAAGTATTTTTCCCGCCACCCGTCAATTACTCAACTCAGGGAGTTGAAGATACCACGACGGTTTGAGCGGTCACGACGTCGCTTAAAAATGTATTCGCGACTTTTCATTGTTTATCGTGATTATTCCAACTTGCATTCTTTTCCGCATCACAACTGGTTTTACTTGCTCTCGCCATTACACTCAAATCATAAAGCTATAAAACAAAAAAATCAGATGTTCTACCACTTCCTATGGAAGGAAAAAGGTGACAAAATAAAAGACAACAGTTGTGATCAATGAATCTGAGTATGGAGGCCTAAAGATGATTGATCTCTGCTCTTTCAACATATCTCTTAAAACAACATATCTTGAGTGAAAAAGTGTTTGGACATGCACGACTAACAACGGAGAATGAAAACTTCTCTTCGATTTAGAACTGGAATGGCCGTTGCAATCTCAATGTTTTTGACACTAAGAAAGGTCACGGGCCCTTTTCTTAAAGAAATATTGGAATAGTGGGCCGAAACAAACCTTGTGGATCAAGAACAGGTATCATGGTTCAACTCTCTAATAAGGATGGATAATAAACCGATTTTTTAAAGAGTGGTTTGAAATAGGTATTTCCAAAGTTAAACACCTTCAACCAGGGATCAACAGTTTTCTGACTCTTAAAGATTTTGATTCCAAACATGACTTAAGAGTACAGCCTCTCAGCTTTTACGGTGTATTATCAGCTGTTAAATCCCTTTGCGAAAAAAATAACCGACACTCCTGAGAGAGACTATTACTTTGTAACACTGAGTGAAAAACATTTTAAAGGAGAAAGGCCGGGTCAATTAATTTACCAAAAAAAACGGATCAGTGCCAAAAGTTTAACATGTAAAAGCCAACAACAATGGCTTCAAGACTGTAACTATTCAGACCAAGAAGAACCCTTTAAGTGGGAACCCGCCTATCTCATGGCACGACAGTGCACAAAAAGCACCATGCTGATCGGATTATCACTTTAAACTTTTACGGTAGAAGCTGATACCAACCAATGATTTCTTACTTAAAATAGGACGAAAAGAAAAAGACAGCTGTACCCTCTACAACAATTCCTCAGAGACGGTAAAGCATCCTTTCTGGTCAGGCCATGTTACATCCTCTTTTTGAAAAAGCTTGACTAATTGGCTACAATACACTATTGTATTGATTATCACTATATTGGGCTTGAGGCTGGAACCTCATTCTACAGAATACTCGCTTCCATTTAACTACTGTCTCCTGATATCACGATTTTATATTTGGCAACTAAAGCCAAAATAAGTGAGACATTGCCTAATTTTTGCACATTTTTTACGCCTGGTTAATACAACATCTATAACAGAGAAAAAGCAGGGGACACCAAAAAAAGAATTTTCTTGCTGATAGCTCTTAATATAGCTCTTCTTAGCTCCCTTTCCCCTGACGGACAAATACTGAAAAATGCTTAAAAATTCGTATATCTGTATATAAATAGATATAACTGTTAAAGTTATGAAATCAAAGTTCGTTCTTTGCTCCATTACGAGCTCAATTAAATAGTCGAACTGTGCCTACTTTTTACTTTCCGTTGTTGTAATTTTTGTTGTACTTTACCAATAGATAAATGATAATAATAATTAAGAATAAGGTTAATTATTTGAACTGCGTATTCCATTACAAGAAGGATCTGTGAAAACAACCTCATCCTTATTTATTTTAGTTCCTGTCGTTGATCTTTGTTACTGTAGTGCTGACTTCTGTATAAAGAACGGTCCAGTTAAATCCAGTTGTAAAACGAATTGTCTTATGCAACCACAACTCAATCCCGCAATCTAGACACAAATTGCGATTGTTTCTCCGGTGTTGTCTTTTCTAGGGGTCAGTGGGGGAGGTATTTCGAGAACGTAGAAAAGTTGACACTTAAGCGATTGAACTGGTTGCATTTTCTTCCCTATAATTAAATAAAGGTATGAGGTATGGCGTACTGTCAAACGGTATAAACGGTAGGCGTGCTTGTCTTTTTCTTGTGAAACAAAAACTGCGAAAGGGCCTTTTTGTTTCACGCTTGGCGTGCGCTTTTTGCGGTGAGAAATTCATAAATTGTTTTCCCCATTTAGGAAAGATATAACCGCACATGCCTGTTAGCGAAAAAAGTGGCAGCTCAGACATGAACTGATATTAGTTACTTATGGATCCATTTTTGACCCTGCGCTAAAAGACCTTAAAATACTAAAGCACATTAAAACATTTCCTATTTCATTGCAAAAAGGTCAACACTTTCCGGAGTAAGCTAAGTATCCTTCTTTAGACAAAAAAAAAAGAGTTTTCACTAAAATGTTTACCAACTTCGATGTTAAAGATATTTTATTTGGCCAGTTTTGCTCAGATAATGATGACAGTACTCAAGAATTGAATGAATTTACTCTCGTGAGAGTAAATTTATTAGCTTTCGTTCGAAATTAAGTAAATCATTCTTCTCGACTAGCCTCATATTAACAAAAGGTAAAAGCATCTTACCAATTCTAACGTATCATTGCAAAAACAAACAAACAAGCAATCTCCAATTTCACAATACACAAAATGGGATAGTCTTTTGCCTTTGATGGCACCGAAGCTATCGCCACAATTATTTCAACTCATGTAACATTTTTTTTATTTATAAAGGTAACTTCAGGTACTGTTCGTTAAGTGTTTAGCGTAAAAGTATAGCGTAGCAATTATGTTGAGTCGTTTATTGGAACTGGAACTGAATTTTGTTTTCCTATCTTGCAAAACTAATGTCGCAAATTTTCACAAAAGCAAGGGGTATTTGGAAGAACTTAGTATATGTAGTCTGATTAGTTAACCATTATATTAAAGTTATACTAGCTGATATTTTCGAAAAGTCGATCTTTATTACGATTGATAATGGTATAAGTAATAGTCATAAACGGAAGTATAAGGGTTCTGCAGAGAAGATTACAAAACACTTATAAGTCATTTTGCTACAGCATGCAATCCTTGTTGAATTTGTTATTCTTACTAAAATTGCTTTTTCTCCCATACATTTCTGACTGAAGTGTCCTTTAAATCATTTTTGCCAAAGCTGCGAAAACAATTTGCTAGCAAAGTTTTGCGGCTGCGTTCAATCCTGGACATAAGTGGAGACGGTTAGAGAAACCATTGTATTGTCTACTTAAAGCCAGCATATTGTCGTATTTTATTATTATTATTATTATTAATATTGTATTATTATTATTATGGCAGTACAAACGTCTGGATGCCCAGAGTAAAAAATAAAACCTTTGGCTGGGCGGCAAACCGTAACCAGCCGCAGCATCGACTAAAATTTGTGGTAACAATTACACAATAATTTGCAAAAAAAAAAGGGTCAAAAAATAAATAAATAAATAAAATCCTACAAGCTTTATGGACGTCTTAATTACAAAATACAAATGTTTATAAGTTAAAAACCATCGTTCACATAGCTGTCCATTCAGTTATGGGAGCGTCTAAGATATAGAATTTCGATAATTTACAATATTAAGTATCTGTTAAAATAGGTGTTCAAAATTCCTATAGATATCTAATTCTAATTCTAGTAAACAGACAGAGAGCAGTATGCAAGATCAAATGTTGCGACTGCCAGGCTTCTTACATTGGTGAAACCGGCAGAAACCTAAGCACGCGACTGACCGAACACGAATGGTGACGTCAACAATCACATTGCTGAGCACCATTTAAAGACGAAACATGAAATTGACTGGGACTCTGCGACATGTATAACGTATTCTACAGACTACTATCAACGTCTTACTTTAGAAAGCTGATTTACTAACTTAGAACAAACGCAACTGAATCGTAGCCAACAGTTACCTGCGCCGTTCAAACGACTCATTGACGAGAT